>CM060856.1:2199681-2442951 GCA_030737835.1 Acorus gramineus | reverse complement strand
GAGGAATGGGGGCAAGGTGATTTATCATGATCTCCTGCTCTCTCGACAAGCCAAAAGAGCAGAAGAGGGGGCATCTGTGGAGGTAAAAATCCTCACCGCGACACGTGTCACCTCAAGGGGTAATGCGTCACACTAGGACGAACATGGGCTTACCGTGGGACCCCCGAATCCGAATTCCAATCCTTGGTCATGATGACTCTCCAGATGTGTTGACACGACTAGATCCAATGTCTAGTTGGACGGTTGGGCACCCAAAGGCGAGTAGTCTAAGGCACGACCAGACACGAGGTCTGATCGGTCGATCTTACTCCTCGAAAGCGAGCAGTCTAAGGCACGACCAGACACAAGGTCTGGTCGGTCGACCTTACTCCTCGAAAGCGAGCAGTCTAAGGCACGACCAGACACGAGGTCTGGTCGGTCGACCTTACTCCTCGCAGACATGCTATGAAACGTACGGGCGAGCACGTCAAGAGACCCCGAGCAAGAAGAAGAAACGGTCAGAAGATCACTAACGCCTGTAACTGTTGAGGTAGCATTTAAGGCCCATTATCAACAGAACGTGGGTAGTCAAGGACTGACGTGGAACATAAATACTGGGGGCGTTTCCCTGGAAAAAGGCCTACTAAGCACTTAGTGGCAAGGCGGTTACAAGGGCATTGAAGGAACTACGTGTGACTTGATCCCCAATGGGTACGTAGGCAGCTTATAAAGAGGTCGCGCGCTTAGCACTCTAGAGGCACAGTCGATAAAGGTTAAGAGAGTTACCCATTGAGTCAAGCCCAATCATTGAGCTCTATTTGTGTTATTTCCTATTCAGTCGTGGAGAGAATCGAAGCATAGCTGTGAAAATTCGTATTGCTTGAGTTTTTTTTTCAGTAAACTTACAAATATAACTGAAGGGAGGAAATATCCTCCTCAGTTATATAAATGACTTTAGTCCCTCTAATAGAACAAGAGTTTTAGAGTTTTATTATTATTTTCTTTCTCTTATTTCTAACATGATATGAGAACAACCTCAGAAACTTTAGATCTACATAAGTTTCTCTTCTTCTTCCCCGCTCTGATTGATGAGTCTTCAATCAGAGCGGGGGAGGATTTTTGACAGTCGTCTTTGTGCTCGTCTCCATCGTTCCCATCGCACCTATCGCGCCCGTCCCTGTCGCGCCCATGCGCTCATCGTTCTCCCATCGGGACGCCCAACAGATCGTGCACGTCCTTCGTCGTTCGCGTGCCCCTGATCGCGTCATTCAGATCGCGTCAACGTGTGAAATCAAACGTGAAAGTCAATCAACGTGATTTTATTGCATGTATGTAGCCCATGAAATCAAATTTGATTTGATCAAGTCAACGCGTGACTTGGCCATCCAACCAGCCCGTCCAAATCGACCCGTCAACCGGATCCGCCGATCAACCACCATCGTCCTCGTGCGTTGTCGTTGTATTCGTGCATCGTTGTCTCCGTGTGCCGCCGTTGTATCGCACACTGTTGTCTCCATGTGCCGTCATCCTCGCGCATCGTCGTCTCCGTGCGTCGTCGTTATATTTGCGCACTGTCGTCTCCGTGCATCGTCGTCCTCGAGCACCTGTATCTTCGTCCACCAACTTCTGACTGACTCAACGAGCGGGAGCGACTACGACTGACTCAACGAGCGGGAGCGACTACGACTGATTGAAGAAGAGCGGGAGAGACTCCAACTGACTCAACGAGAGGGAGCAACTCCAACTGACTCAACGAGAGGGAGCAACTCCGACTGACTCAAGAAGAGCGGGAGCGACTCCGACTAACTCGAGAAGAGCGAGAGCGAAGTGATGGATTCCAAAATGCTCAAAAGTACTCTTCAGAGTTTGGGAGGAATGTTAAATAAGTATTATGATATTTTAGTGATTTTAGTGTAATGGTACTTATTTTTTTTGGGAGTTTAGTTTATCATATTTGTGTAAACTCTAAAGGTACTACCCTTCAGAGTTTGAAAGATGGTGTTAAATGTGTTAAATTATATATCAATTTATTATGATATTAGTTTGTTATTATATTAGTTTATTAGTGTGTTACACGTGTAACACTATCTTATACTATTATATAAAAGGTTTTAGTCCCTCTCTAATAGAACAAGAGTTTTAGAGTTTCATTATTATTTTCTCTCTTTTATTTCTAACACTCATTATTTATACTAGAATACTGGTGTAAACCTTATAATAACTTAGTTATATATCCAAATGGTGATCAGGCTTCCCTCCCATCCTCTCATTGGACAAGCCCAATAGCAATTCCACTCCATCAAGCCCAATGCGCCACCAATTTTTTTAAGGTTATAACGTGTTTTGAGTTAAGAAAAAGATACACTTCAGCCCCTATTATAGCTCCAATTGCAGTCTATATTTTTTTTTTTCTAAAAAAATCATATGCTCTCCCTTTAAAGTATAAATTGTTATATGCAATGATCTATATACTGAGATACAATAATATATATTTTTTTTAGTTAAAAAAATAAAATAAAAATAATGTCATACACTATAATAGAAATTATACACTATGATAGTGCATTATATACTATACTATCATAGTTTACGTATAGCTTCTATTATATACTGCATTATTATAATATATCTGGCTGCAAACAAAGCTGCGTGTATCAGCCCTCTTCGATTTATATATCCTCTTCCTATTGTCCATTTGAGTTATACCACAATCCTTGTATCATCTGTGATTATTATTTTTTTATTTTTTGAACTCGATAGGTCTGCCATTTCTTTAAATTAGATGGAAAAAGAAGTACATTCCCTTATAAGCAAGACAACAAAATTACAATAAAAGAAAGATAAGAGGGGAAGAAAGAGAAGTAGAACAGGGGAGCAATTATGCCAAGGTAAGAGATTTGCCTAGGCAGCCATGGCTCCCATGGTATCATCTGTTATGTGAATATGTATATTTCTTACACTTACCCACCAAAACAACAATAACAACAGCTCTTCGCAAAAAAAAATCCTTCCATAACCTTTATTGAAATTTTAATACAAGCTCCACATTAGTTAAATTTTAAAAATATCCTTCTCTTTCAATCTCATCCATTCACCCTATTTGGAGAGCTCCAAGATCCAAGTGTTGAAAGTGCAACAAGCCTTCATGAACTTGGTGCAACCAGCTTCAATTCCTTGGCTAGGGCATGGTGCTCTCTCTCTGTCCTCTCTTGCCTCTAGGCTTATGGGCTAACAACAACAACAAAAAAAAACAAAACAAGAAGAATAACAATAGCAACTCCTCCAAACCCTTCCAAATATAACTTTTAATGACAATTCAATACAAGCTCCACGTGAGTATAATTATAAAACCATATATCCTTCTCTTTCAGTCTCATCCATTCACACTATTTGGAGAACTCCATGACCCAGGTGTTGAAAGCGCAACAAGCCTTGTTGAACTTGGTGAAACCAGCTTCCTTGGCTAGGGCCTGGAACTCGCTCTCTGTCCTCTCTTTTCCTCCAGGGTTATGGGCCAACATGATTAGGTCCACATGGAAGGTACCCTGAGCCGCAGTGTTGGTCTCCGGTGCCTCAGGCAATATCATCTCCACAATGATCACCTTTCCTGATGGAGGTAAGGCCTTATAGCAGTTCTTTAGTAATTTGGCACAGTGTTGGTCACTCCAGTCATGAAGGATCCACTGCACAATAGAATAAAAATTACTTTTGTAAAATGATCTTTTGCATATCAACCAGATTCATATGAAATAGAAAACATTACTGAAATAAGATTGTTGGTGATCCTATATAATCTCTCTATTTTAATAACATTGTTGACATTCACCATTCACAATTTTTTGCGTATTTAAACTACTTAATACAAGATAGGCCACCAAGTAGGAAGTAGAGCTCCACATCTGTTACTACATCTTCCAAATGAAGACATATATACTGTTTAAATTACATTAGATTAAAAATAACACTGCATAATACAGTATGCTTTTCAGAATGGAATTCACTAGATATTTGAATATGATATGAAGACTATCAGGCTAATTCATCTTCAGCTTGTAAGTAGCTTTCAAAAACATCTTAAAACAGAGCAACCTTACCTTCATGAATATGGCATCCCCGCTGGGAACGCTCTCAAACATGTCCCCTCCCACGTGCTCCACACCTAACAATAAAATAGAGAGTTAACACCTATGGAATAGAAAAACATGTCCATTTTTAATGGAAATTGAAGCTATTGGATCTTTAAGGACACATTTAAAGAGATTATAGTTCAATTATGAGATTCTAAAATTTATGATTCAAGTAACAAGAACAGGACCTGTGGGGACCTAAGAAGGCTCAAACAGAAAATCCTCAACTATCATAATTTGTTATCAGAAGCAATTGAAATTTGAAGCCCACATGTGACAGGACTGACTGACCTGTGAAGGCAGGGGCGACTTCAATGACATGAGGGAGGTCGAAATTGATGCCCTTAATACTGGTGTGCTTGGAGAGAATCATTTTAAGGGTGCCTCCGACACCCCCACCGACATCGACAATGGTACTGAGGCCGTCGAAGCCCTTGTAGGTATCCAGGATCTTCTTCATGACAATGGTAGAGTGGTTGAACATGCCGGCGTTGAAAACCTTGTTGAACCTAGCGTCCTTGCCATGGTAATCAAACGATGTTGTGCCGTGAGCCTTGTTGAATGGGATGCCACCTTCCAACACCGCATCTTTCAAGTAGTACCTGGGAAGCATGAGTAACAAGCATATAAAGAACTCAAGAATAACTTGGCAAAACAGGGGCAAATTTATCAAATATACCGATGAAACCGCAGAAGGAATAAAAGTAAAGATAAAAAAAGATACAAACGCACACAAGACACACAAAGAAGATATATATATTACACACATACAATGAAATGATACAACGCAACCATGAAACCACACCCCTTACGTGTGGCGTGAATATGAGCCGTCCAGATCTGATCTGGACAGCATGTTCGGTAAACTCTTATCAATAAGAGTTCACCAAAAAACAGTGTGAGCCGTCCAGATCAGATCCGGGAGTTCCAGATTTGTCCCGCACGTAAGGGAGATGGTTGCACGGTTGCACCATATCACCCCCCACATACATAGTAGACCTAGAACAAACAGTGGACTGAAACCCACACTTTCCAGCCTGATAAGGCTTTTTGCAAAATATGTTTTTTACTCTTGTTGGTGGTAAGATTGGAACCCAGGAGCTTCCAAAAGAAACCAATATCCTTTATCACGGCTTTAACCAACATCCTTTATCACGGGCCTAAAGCCGTGGGGGACACAAATAAAGATATAATATCTTTACGAAAAAAGATAATATAAAGATATTAATACACACAAAACATTGAGATAATAATACTAGATGATCTAATGAATTCCATTAGCAAGTTTTAACACATACCAGCTCTCCATGAGGACCTTGTCCTGGTTCATGAGCACAAGCGCAGCCATGGAAACCCCATCCTCGTTCTTGGTCAAGAACTTAGCCACCGGAGCCAATCCATAAAGCCTCCTCACTTTGCCGTCTTCCCCATCAACCACGGAACATGTAAGTATTGAGTAGCTCGCGAGCAACCTCAAGATCCGGTCAAGCATGACCGGGGCATCCGGGTTACTTGTCGGGAGCTTTGAAGCTACATCGGAGGGGGAAAGCTCGGCCCCGGGACCGGCGGCGGCGATGATCTCGAGAAGGTCGAGCTCAATCGCGGCCTTCAGTGTCATGGGGAGCACGGAAGAGCTCCCGAGTATCATGGAGTAGTGGCATGCCTCCTCTTCCTCGGTGGGTCTGCTGATCATGTGGTCTGTAGAACCCATGTGTGTTTTTCTTTTGTTATTTCGTGGGATGGAGTGGGAGGGGCAATGCCTTCTAAGTTCCAAGGGGGGTGGGGTTTGAATTTATTGGGGTTTAGGTGAGGGTGGGGGAGTGCCGTTTTTTTTTTTTCATTTCTAATTTCAATCTCACGTGTCTCTTAATAGAATATCAATGAATTATTCACGTTAAGGAAATATATGTTTTAATAAAAAAATTTTATATTTTTTATAATTGTATCAATACAATTTATTCAAATATATATTTTATTTTATCTTATCAAATGAAGTATACTATTTTAATTAAAAAAATTTAAAATACGTGTAAACTATAATTAAGACTGAAAAAAGGTTATACGTAACATTATCATAGGACTAGTTTGATAACTTTTGATCTAGAAAGAGAATTCTACATTATCAGAAATTCAATTATGTTTTGATTGTGTAAAATGAGAAACTTTTTTTTTTTTTTTGAATGAAGTAAAATAAAAAACTTGAATTGAATGTTTATGAATGAACACAAAAATAAAATATTTCAAATATGATATTTTTTTAGTGTTAAAAATAAATAATATTGAGAATGAATGTCAAAGTGGCCTATAATAATCTTATTATTGACCGTCTGAATTGGTTGGAGTGGGAAGACGACCTGCATATTTTCCACGATGGTCGATCTCGCCCACCTACTTTGCATGGGGTCCACAGTCGGGCAGAGGTGCACGGTGAGCTTTTGGTGGGTTTTGTTTCCTTTTCTTCTTCTTCCGAGATTTTATTGACGGTCATTTCTCGGTCCATTCAGCCGTCTATTTTGAATGGAAATGATATGAATTAGCTATTATAATCTGTTTTGGAATTACTATCAACTCTTATGCTAGTATGAATATCCAGCAGATCGGCCCTCAAAAACAATTTGGCAGATTGGACATAATGTATGTAGTAGATAAAATGATGGAAACATACATGTAAGTTTAAAAAATTACATTTAGTCCCTTTGTGTGTGTTATATATGTGTCACTTTTAACCTGCTGGTAACCGTTGGAGCGTCCTGGCAGTTTTTAAAATTTTTAGGGTTTTTGGTCGGAACCGCTTATTTTCAGACTGTTAGCTATCGTCTGAGTTAGAGGACTCCGATTGGAAATCTAACTGCATATTTGGTGTCCTGGCGCCATTTTAGACCTCTCACGAAAATTTCGTTGAATTCCGGCATCGTCTCCAAAAATTTCGCAGTTCCGGGGCGTATCCGGGTTTTTAAGTCGCGCGCTATATAAAAGAAATAAAAAATCACCCCTACACTATTCATCATCCCTCCCGACGTGATTTCCCCTCTCCCCTTCTCCGTTTTTCTTCCGTTTGAGCCCCCCCACCCCTCAAAATCAAAAACCCAAAGCACGGGAAGTGTAGATCGGGTCCCGATCTACACTCCGGTGTCTTCAAATCCGAATTCCGACGATCCTAGCCTCCCCGACCTTCTCTCTCTCTCCTCTGTTTCGAGCCAAATCGAGGGCCGTGATAGATCGGGGCGTGGGAGAGCCTTTGAGGAAGGTTTCGGCGCGCGAAGAGCTACCGAACGTCTTCCCCTCCCCTCGGTAAGCCTCCTTTCCCTCCTTTTCTTGCATAGATGAATGCTAGGAAGGTGGATTGGGTGTTTGGGGGTGGTCGGCGGCAGTGGAGGTGGTCGGAGGGCGGTCGGAAGTGGTTGGAGGGTGGTCGGTGGTCAAGGGAGAGGTGGTGGTGGCGCTCGGGCAGTGGCAGGTCGTCCGGGCCAAGCAGCAGCAGCAGCAGCAGCCCAGGCGGCGCCAGGTCGGGTGCGCGCGGGCAGGCGCGCTTGCGTGCGCGGGCGCGCGTACGCGCGGCGTGCGCGCGAGGGCGCGCGGGCCTGGTGCAGGGTGCTGGCCGGTGCTGGGCGAGCAGAGGCCGGTGCTGGGCGAGCTGGGCGGCTGATGCGCGTGGAGCGGGTCGCGCGGGTGCGCGGATGGCGTGCGCGAGGCCGTGGCGTGCGCGAGGCCGTGGCTGAGGGTGCGGATGGCGTGCGCGAGGCCGTGGCGTGCGCGAGGCCGTGGCTGAGGGTGCGTGGCGGTGCGCGGAGGCCGCGGTGGTGCGCGGAGGTGCGGCGAGGTGCGTGCGAGGTGCGCGCGAGGTGCGGCAAGGCGTGCGAGGTGCGCGCGAGGTGCGGCAAGGTGTGCGAGGAGCGTGCGAGGTGCGCGCGAGGTGGCGGAGGTGCGCGCGGGGTGCGCGCGGGGCGGGGCGCTGCGCGCGGGGGCGTGCGGGGTGCCCCGGGAAGCTCGGCGGTGTGTCTCGGCGGCGGGCAGGGGCCCGGCGGTGCGCGGGCCGAGGCGCGGCGGTGCGCCCGGGCGGTCGGGTGGCCGTGCGGGTGGTGGCCGGCCGTGCGGGTGGTTGCCGGGGGGTGTTGGGTGTCTCTTTGTGTGTGTTATGTATTTTGGGGTCATTATGGATTTATTCTAACCAGTGAATGTCTGTCTTGCAGATCTAGACGGACGGTCGCGCGACGACCCCGATTCTGGTGAGTGGGACAATCCAACCCAGTAGAGAGGTGTTATACGCACTTGGGCGTATACCGACCTCTCCTGGGGCACCGTGGATTATATTAACCTGTAATAATATGTATTGCATGTGAGCCTGATGAATATGTAGAAATGCATGTTACCCTAGGCTTTTCTGTTAGGGACTTGCACCCATAGGATAGGTGTATGAGCCGTGCACCATGCCTCCTGTTTCATGTTAGGAAACCCCGGCCTGTGCATGCATCCTACTAGTTTATTTATTAAATTAAATGCTAGTACTTGTTAAATTGCATGTTATAGTGAATATTATAGGGGAGGGGCCTTGCGAGGACAGCGGTGAGACCCGGGTTAGGGTACACCGTGTTCCTTGTTTGGTTGTCGGGGTGTCCTATAATGGGAACTCACGCTGCCCTCCCGAGTTTCTTTCCCCCAATGATATTCCACCCTGTTATAACCTTATGCATGTTCCCCGCATCGTAGTTATGCGCCCTGGTGGGTTCTGAGGAATTCAGAACGTTAGAGTTGTATGTTTGGTATGATTATTAGCATGAGTAGTGAATATTATAGGGGAGGGACCTTGCGAGGACAGCGGTGAGACCCGTGTTAGGGTACTCCGTGTTCCTTGTTTGGTTGTCGGGGTACCCTGTATCGGGAACTCACGCCGCCCTCCCGAGTTTCTTTCCCCCAGTGATATTCCAACACTGCTTTTGATTGTACTTGTTTTCCCGCATCTTGGTTATGCGCGCTGGAGGAACTCTGAAGAGTTCATGACATTAGAATTGTTGAGGCGTGTAGTCGGCGGATCCGAGTGGATCATATGCGATGGATAGGCTGTTCTGTTCCCTGCGTTGGATCCGGTGGAGGCTACCCCCAGCGTTAGACAGGGCCTTCCTGACAGAGGGCTCCCATTAGTAGGCACCTCCTGATTTGGTGACGGACTGTGCTGAATGTGGGAGTAGACCAGGCGGCCTACGGAGTGGAGGGAGAGACTATCGGTGGACTAAGGGTGACCAACAGCCTAGTCAGTCCCAAAATCCTATGTCACCCGTGGTAGGGTGAGGGTGAGGGTGTAGTGGGTTGGCGATGAGCGACCTACTGGATATGTGAATGGATGATTATCAGTCCCAAAATCCTATGTCACCTTGGAAAGGTGAGGGTGAGGGTGTAGTGGGTTGGCGATGAGCGACCCGCTGGGTTTGTTTATGAATGATAGTTAGTCCCAATATCCTGAGTCCCTTGTTGAGGGGTAAGGGTGAGGGTATGATCTGGATTATGGAAAATTGTGGATTTGAATGGATTAATATGTTGTGGTCAATATTGTCTGTGATGCATGGGTTGTGCCGTTCACTGAGCGTGTGGCTCACGCCTCGCATATGTTTTTCCCCAGTTGCCACTGAGCCTGAGCTGGAGCCGGAGCAGCAGTTGGAGCTTTCCGAGGGATTTCTTCAGTAGCGGAGCAGCGCCACGTTCCGCGAGTGCCAGAGGTTATCAGCATCCCTTCTTGACTGTATGTATTTGATTTCCGTGCTTGGCACGTGTTTGTATATGTTCAGTTGTATTTGTGTATATTGGCTCTCACAGGACAGATGATTGAGTATCGAGTCTGTAGAATGTTTATTCACAGATTCAGTCTTTTGCTTCCGCTATATTGTATATATATTATGTCAGCCCTATTTGATATGTGTTGTCATTTTATTTGTGGTTTAGAGTATATGCATTTGACCTCCTGTGTAGGTTTCTGATATGATATATATACATTTGCCGCGTCCCGGGGTTGGCCGCCCTGGGGCGTGACAGTGTGTGCTCAAATCTCGTCTTGAGGCAGTATTTCAAGATCCGGCTTAAACCACTAACATTTTTTTGGTAATAAGTACTTAAGTAATCAAGGTGAGATCCAAATCGCAACATAAGATTGACATTGAGTTTACAACAACGTGCAAGTGGTGCCATAGAAACTGTGTCAATTAAAACAAATAATAAACGACTTACCAAAATTAAATAGGAGGTAACAAAATTTATTTTTTCTATAAAAAAAAATTACTTTCTTAACATGTAAATGTAAAATAAACTTATTTTGCGAATAAAAATATAAATAATAATGAGAAACGGCCGGTTAAGGGTGTCACAGAGTTTTCAGACTCACCAACCCCTTCATTGGTCGTTTTCAGCCACCTAACCATGACATGACATGGAGATGTTGTGTTGAAATCATTTTTAATAACCGTGTGAATTTGACGGGTATATTACTAGATTTTTATTCTATGCAATTATAGAATTTTAGATAAAAAAAAAAGAAAAAAATTTCTTGACTCCATGAAATATTATTAAAATCACATAAAGCCACTTTAAAAATTAAAAAATCATCATAGGTTCTCATAAAATATATATAATTAACGGATTTAATCATATGATAAAAAATATATGGGGAAATTAATTAGAGGCCCTCTAGACCACCCATGAATTATTTTTAGGTCTCTGGACCTTTTCAAGTTTCTTTACATCCCTAAAGACCATATTCATTATTTTTAAGTCTTCTTTTCTGACACCCCATTGAGTCACCCTTTCCTAAGACAAAAATACCCTTCTTCAACCTTAACTTCCTCCCAAACCTTCCTCCTCCTTATCTGAAACTCCATTTTCACCCCCAACGTCCACATTTCCTCTCTTTAAACATCATTTATTCTCTCATCATTCTCTCTCTTCAAAAATAAATTCTTTCCCATTATCAAAACTTAGACTCTCAAGAAATTTCCAAACCCACATCTTTCTTTGACAGCGGCATCGACGACGACGACGATATTACAGCGAGGATGCATGGTGAGCCCCATGTAATCTCTTTCTCTCACTCTAATAGTCTATCATATGAACAACCTGATATATTTTTTTTGTAAAAGTTTATATTTTTATTTTATTTATGTTAAATCTTTTATTTTTGAATTCCATTTGTCTAATAAATGCTTGATTTAATATGTGCATTGATAGATAATTTCTTTGAGTCTAACATATGATATTATTTTTGCAATATAATGTATGGATTTTTTTCATGTCTTTTATTAAATTATATATTATATATTGTTTGTTAATTTTGTGAATTGTATGTCGTTATGTTCTATGTGCATTGTTAATCTTTCATTGTGGTCTATAATAATGTCCTGTGAAGTGTACTTTTCTATCTATATGTGCTCTATGAAATCTTGTGTACACTTTTAATTTGTCTGAGTACACTATCAACCTTTCTGACTACACTGTTAGCCTCTCTAGGTCCACTGTTAGCTTGTATTATAGATTGTTATTTGAAGTGTACCTTTGTGTATGACACGTGGCCTTTGAAATCAGATTCTTACATTGTTAGCTTGTCATTGTTAACTTTTTTTTAAAGAACTATCAATTCATCGAATTCAACTCCATGAAAAACATGTGTTTTTATGGAATTGATAGATTGATAAATACACTCGTACTGAATTATGGTACATTGTTAAATTGTCCAAGTACATTATTAACTTGTCTAGAAACATTGTTAATCTGTATGGATACATTATACATTTGTTTGTGTATATTGTTAATTTACAAATAGTTGATGAAGCACATTGAAATATACAGATTTTTGGTTGAAAATATATTTTCAGAATGTATCATTTCATGTACAATATTGAAAAATGACCAATTATTGGAGATGAAAAATGTCCGGATCAAACAAACGGGTAATTGCTTGGTGCTTCATCTTTTTATGAATGTTCTATATTGTGAATTAATGAAATTTTATCCTCTTTTTAGGGTGGATCGTGGCATGTTCGTGAAAAACATGGTCGACATCTACTTAGAATGATGAATATGAATTTTGGACAAGGCGACATACCCTGATTCATAGTGGAATATTATGTTGCCAAAATCTTAAGAAGAGCTAAAGAAATTGAAATTAGGATTGAGAAATTGACACATGATTGTGAATGATGTAACCCAAGAACACTGTTATGAATGTTGTGGGCGCCAAATTTTTGGACTCCCCAAAGCGGGCCGAGTCACAGATCCCTTAGGATCCGACCCGACAAGACAATGGACCAATCAGCCCCAGCTCGAGCAGGTTCAACCCGAAGGCCCATATCCGACCGACTGCAGCTGACCAAGTCAGTACCTATCCAATCGTATATTGCATTGATCTTCTTAGATATATTGCATTAACTGATAATTATCCGCATTCAAATTCAATCAGTGCTAGAATATAGCAGCAAATCAAGTCATCATTAACTGTGTCCACAAAATCCCAACTAAATATGGATATATATGTCAACCTATAATTGATCATATCCTAAGAGTATATCTCTTGTGTCCTCATTGGTGACTGAGGATCTCTCGACCGTCCGATGGAAAGGGGTTGATCAGAAACCCTAATATCATCCGAATTCCTCTATAAATAGGGGGCAACTTCTCACAGTAAAGGTAGGCACAATTCTTTTGAAAAACACTATTTCTCGGCCACCTTTACTGACTTGAGTGTCGGAGGGTCTTTCACAGTGTTATACCTGTGTCATTTGGAGCCTTTTTTTTTTTCGATCGGAGTCGCTAAAATTTTGGCTTTTAGCTACATGCGGGAGTTGGAATACTCTGATTGAAAATCTAACTGCATATTATGGGTCCTGGTACCGTTTTGTACTACCCATAAATTTTTTATTGAATTCCAGTAATGTTTTGAAAAATATGCACTTCCGAATCGTATTCGGGTTTTGAGAGTTCCTGGTTTGGTTGGTCGAATAGTGTTAGATATTTTGGTTAATATGGACACCTTGGGTAACCTTACCCCGCTTTGCTTAATGGTGAAGCAATCTCTTGGTCATTTGGTATGTTAGTGGGTGACCCTAGCTCTAAACTCACCCCCCTCTCCCAATCTTGATCTCACCCCCAAGCAACTTTTGCCTCCCCTCTCTCTCTCCCTCTCCCACTCCCACTCCCACTCCCACTCCCTACGTCTCCCTCTCTTTGGCTCTCTTTCACACACTTCCCTTGTGTTTGATAAAATGCCAAGGAGAAGAAGATGGAGCAAGAAGAGGAAGTGCAAGCGCAAGACTAGGTGAGTGTGTGTGCATGTGTTGTTGATTGTTTCTCCTCCCTATCCTCCTCCCAAGGTGGATCCCCTAATTTTTCCCTCTCCCTCTGGTCAGCCAAGTAGAAGAGAAGCAAAGATGGAGGTGGTGGTAGTGCTGGTGGCGGTCGAGGTGGTCAAGGCGCTTGCGAGCCCCTACATCTACCCCTTCCCTTCCCCCTCTCTTTTGATAAGTTTTTCCTCTTCTTTATTTGGTTTTTATGCATGTTTGGGTGTTAGGGAGGTCATGCATGTTAGATGAATGGGTTAGTGTGTGAGGGGGGCTGGGGAGGGGTTAAAGGTGGCTGGGCGCGCGTGCGGGTCTGTCCACGCGCGTGAGCTTGCAGGTGCGTGCAGTCGGGCACGCAGGCGGGCGCGTGCGAGGGTGCAAGGCCACGCGTGGGGCTACCCGAGGGCTCGGGTAGGTGCTGGGCACTCGGGCATGCGTGCGTACGTGCGTGCGAGCCCGTATGCGTGTATGTCTAAGTCTTTGGCATTTCTAGTTAAATTCTAAGTGTTTTAATGTGGTTATACTCACCATTCTGATGCCCTTACCTTGCAGGTCTCGTCAGATGGGATGCACGATGATTCGGGTATCGGTGAGTGGTTCGATCCAACCCCCCCTCTCGAGATGCGCTCGACGCGCGTAGTCGTGCGTCGCGCATCGATGGGGCACCCTAGCTATACTACTTGTGTAGATAAGTAGTATGGCAATACTTAAGCCATAATATGTTAGATATATTGCATTCTAGGCTAATATTACATGTATTGTATTCATGTATGAATGACTGTGTCACATGCGCCCCTCTAGTATGGGCATGTATTTCTGTATTGTGTATGGATGTATAGAAGATGGCATGTCTTAGGTAGTATTGTAATACTACCCCCGCTATATTAATAATATTTAGCATGATTAATCCTGGGTTAATAACTGGGTGCATACTTAATATTCCCTAGCCATAAGACTTGAGGGCGTGTTATAGTTGTTGCACCCATATTGTTGGGGCAAGGCTATGACTAGCTTCGAGAGATGATGAGCTCTCTCTCGTCCTCTCTCTTCGTGCGTACTGAGTAAGTAGATGTGGTTCCTACTTGACTCAGGTTCGCTTGAGAATATTGGCGAGCACCTGTTAGTGCCGAGATCGCGCTTGTCCCTCCCTTTTAAGTTGGGGTAATCCAACGCATGTTAGGATATACTCTGTATGCTTGTATGTTTAATTAGGCCTTACCTTGTATGCATAATATGTTGTTTATGCTTTTATTCATGTTAGGGAGAACCTATAGTTAATCATAGGTTATTTTGCATGTGGATCATGTATATAACTGTGGTGGACTTCTCTTGTAATATATATATATATATACAGTGGGGCTCTCCGACGGACGCCCGTTTTTTTAAATTTGCGGACGAATAGAAGAACACGGAATGGAGGGCTGTGATTAAGTTATGAAGAAAACCAAAAGTCCACTGATTTGTACTCTCATTTAATGCAATCACAGTCTTAACCAACCCCCAACCCAACCTAGTTAAAACAACCCAACGGAACCAGCCCTCCCCGAAAACGAAAACCGTTAAAAAACCCTCCCTCAAATCGCCGATCAGCCCTCCCCAATGGACGCCGCTGCCGCTCCCCCTCCCCAACGCCGATAGTCCTCCCCGACGGTCCCTCCCGATGCTGATCACCCTTCCCGATCGATAGATCACGCAAAGGTTTGGCGTAACACTCCATGGTGACTAGTATTGTAAATCTAGGGCTTTTTTTTTTCTAATCTAGGGCTTTTTTGGGGGTGGATTATGAACATGAACATTGCCTGTCAAGAAAATATAGTTTGTGATTTGATTTTTTTTCATATAAGAGTTTTTGTCATTTGAAGTTTTTTTTGGAGACATATTTTAAAAACTCAGATATTAGGAATGTTATGGAGCTTGTTTTAAATTTTTTTTTTTTAGAATATTATGATTCATTGTATTAGATTTTTGAAGGTGTACTCTGAGCCCTGGTACAAGGCTAATAACAGTCATGATATTATAGACATCAACTCCATTTTCTGGTTCTCACTAAGCCACTTTTTTTCACCTAATTCAAAAAAAAAAAAAACATGGCATGATGAGAAAAAAAAAATTGTTTTTGTTTTTTTTTTTTTTGTTTGTTTGAATTTTTTTTAGAGACATGTAATTCATGCGTTTTATTTTTTGATGAGTTTACTTTTTGTTTTTTGAAAAAAAAAATGTCTGTTTTTTTTTTGAGCTTTTTTTTTTTTTATAAGAGGAGTGAGCTCTTTTTTTTTTTTTTTTTTTTTTTTTTTATTATAAAAAAAAAATCTGGACTTGGGAGGGGGAGGAGAAATGATGCAGCCAACATGAAGAAGAGATAGAAATTTCTTCTTGCAATGTTGTTTACACTCCTCAAGTAAATTATTGAAAGAAGCCTAAAAAAAAAAAAAAATTTCAAACAATAAATGATGTGCATGAGTTCTACAACAAATAAAAAAAAAAAGCTGGATTTAGTGAATTCATTTCAGTCGGTCGGAAGAGTAGGGACACTAAGTCTTAAGTAAGGGAGGAGTATGTGTGCTATAAAGAAGGAACATATTCTAGGGAAGATGTTAATCAAAAAAAAAAAGGGGGGGCATAATAAATAAAGATAAGGCAAAGAAGATTGTTGTCAAGTCCAAAAAATCTGGCACATTTGTAGTGACTGTTGTTGTTGAGAGAGACAACCATCCATTGGCCCCCAACCCAAAGGTACATCTGTTAAGATCTCACCGTAGTTCAAGTGTCCAAAAAAAAAAAACCCAACAACTTGGCTTCTCAGTAAATATACCAACACATCAACAATTTATTATTCTTGAGATGCAAGCCGGAGGAGAAAATAGAAATGGGTGTACACAAAAAAAAATTTACTTATATGAAAGAGAGAGACGTAAGATGATGGGGCATGGGGATGATGATATGCATGAGCATTTTTTTTTTTCTTTAGAAAAGAAAAATTCGTTCTTCTTTCAAATCAAAATCAAAGATAATGAACAAAGAATTACTTATTTTTGGGCTGATGCAACCTCTAGGCGTGCTTACAGATTCTATGGTGATGATGTTATATTTGATACAACATACAACACGAATCGATATGGGATGATATTTGCACCATTGATGGGGGTTAATAATCATGGCCAAACAATCATTTTTGCATTTGCTTTTTTATTTGATGAGACAACAGATTCTTTTATTTGGCTATTTGAGCAATTCAAGAAAGCTATGCCAGGCAATTCCCTCAAAATGATTATCACTGATCAAGATCCAGCAATGACTAAAGCCATTTCCCAAGCTCTTCCAAATGTTTTGTTTTTTTACTGCAGTTGGCACATCCTGAATAAATTCTCTGAGAAGCTGGATGCAGTCAAATACAGGGATTATTACAGGTACTTCCAAAAGTGCATATGGGAATCAGAGACAAGGGAAGAGTTTGACTCATCATGGATGGAGGTTGTTCAGAAAAGTGGGCTTAATGACAATAGGTGGATGCAGTCAATGTATGAAATTCGTTCGGCATGGGTACCTGCATATGTGAATAATGTATTCTCTGCCGGAATGTCAAGTAGCCAAAGAGCGGAAAGTTCTCATTCCTTCTTCAAGAGGTATGTGTCTAAGAAAAATTCATTAGTGGATTTTATGATTCAATTTAACAGGGGACTTGTACGCCAACGGCATGAAGAACTGATGGCTGATCATGTTGATGTGAATGAGAAGCCCGTGTTGAAGTTGCCAATGGATATGGGAAGGCAAATGTCTGAAATTTATACGCGTAAATATTTCTATAAATTTCAAGATGAGTTGTGGGAAAGCTTCAATTTCAGATTTGAACTTGTCCATGAGAATGAGCATCACTGCATGTATAAGGTTAAAAAAACCAATGATGAGAAGTCCAAAGTGCGAGAAATTATTTATGAAAAAGGTTTGAATTTTGTTTCATGCAGCTGCAAAAAATTTGAGAGTGCAGGAATCCCATGTAGGCACATTTTAGCATATTTGAACAAAATGCATGATGTTGTCCATTTATCGAATCAGTACATCTTGAAGAGATGGACCAAAACTGCAAAGTCTGAGAGAGTCGTAGCTGAAGATGGTACAGAGATAACTGATGATAGATCACTACTTGTGCAACGGAGCAGATTATTCCAACATGCTTCGGATGTGATTGATAAGGTCCTGTTAAGTGAAGATGCAAGGAAGATCTTTACTGATGCGTTGGATAATGTGCTCGAGAAGACCAAACATGTGGTTGGTAGTGGAAGTGCTGATCCAATTACACAGAATACAAGTAATACTCAAGTCAGTTTTAGTGATCCAAATCAAGTCAGGGCAAAGGGGTGTGGAAAAAGGTTAAAAGGAGGAAATGAGATTGCAAACAGAAAGAGAAATGATAAACTGAGGCGTTGTCATGGGTGTGGAAAAGTTGGACAATTGCACGATAAAAGAAATTGTCCAATGCTTAGTAATCGGTAAGAATGTGACATTTGTTATTCATTAATTTTTATTTAATGTATTGAAATGTATTATTTGTCTTTAATGTAGATCTTCTCCTTGCAATAACGATGCAAATCCAAGTTGTTCTAATAGAGATGATGACAGTGTTTCATCCTTAGGTAATTGTTATACTCTTTTATTTCAATGTTTCTATTTCACTAGTATTTGATTGGAAAGCTAAAGAAAGCTAATCCACTACCATGCTTTTTAAATTTTTAATGCAGGTTTATCCCAAGAAAGTTAAAGAAAGAACTCAACACTTTGGAAAACAAATCCATCAATAGATTTTTACTTGTGTGGCATTTTCTTTGTAGCATGTAATTTTCCTTTGTAGCATGTATAATTTTCCTGTTAAAAGGATGTTGGCACAATCTTTTTGTGGCATTGACAATGTCATGTGTAATTTTTTTTTTTTTTTGTACTTCACTGCAAAAGTCATCTGAATGCAGAGAAAAAACCTTTGGAAAACAAATCCATCAATAGATGTTTTCAAATCCCTTGTAGCATGTATTATCTGAGAGCAGAACTTCTGGTGAATTTTAATATCATGCCTGTTTGGCTATGCAAAAAGCAAAACAAAGTTTTTTTTATTGGTTTAGTTTTGATAAGGTTTTAAAAACAAAGTTATTATGAACATACTATTAAATACAGCTACATATAGCAAGTCTACAACATGCTGAATGATAGGCTCAGGTTGAACTGTTAATTCAATTTTCTTTCATACAACAGTGCTCCATATAATTAATTCTCCAGTGAACCTGTTCATTTGGACATACTTATCCATATGTGATTGACCTATGACACAATGTTTGCTTAGCACAATGATCTGCAAAACCCAGGGAGACCAAACAATGCCGATGTAAAATACGAAGCTCAATGAGCAAATTCATATACCATTATTTATAATAAACTGAGGAAGTGTCTCTGTTTTCATAATTCAAGTCAGCTGTTCATGTTCAGTCTGTATGGATGTTATGTTCTAGTTCATATTATAACAATCTTGAAAAAGTTTTTTTTTTTTTAAAAAAAGTATTTCAATCAGAGCATAAACTCATCAATTGCATGTAAAGAAACTCAATTAAAAATGAAGAAAAGTTGTATCACACATTGTTTGACAAATCACAATTTCACTTCCTATAACACATCCTTAAAATGTCTTAGTCATTCTTCAGTGACTGAAAATTTTAACTCTTACATCAGTTGTGAAAAGCTCATATTTTCATTTTCTTCAGCTAAAAAGACAATTCCATAAAAAAA
Organism: Acorus gramineus; assembly: GCA_030737835.1. Taxonomy (NCBI): domain Eukaryota; kingdom Viridiplantae; phylum Streptophyta; class Magnoliopsida; order Acorales; family Acoraceae; genus Acorus; species Acorus gramineus. The sequence continues at coordinate 2,423,762 of CM060856.1, read as the reverse complement.
AACCAAACAACCCATGAACACAAGAAGGGGAAAAAAAACCCTTTTTTCAGTGTTCACTGAATATAAAAAAAAAAAATCAAACCCATAAACAAAATCCCACCTTCTTTCTTAACCTCCATGAACATCCCTTGTCGGAACCTCCGAAGATCTCAACGTAGTCGTCGAACCTCCCCACCGCCGCCGCCATGGGTGCCATGTAAGGGGCGGCAACGAATTTCGGGGGACCACCGAAGACGTCATCGTATACCGACTTGGTGGGGTGAACCAAGCCGTTGCCGTTGGGGATCCTCCATGATGGGTGCTTGTAGTTCTCCATTTTTTTTCAAAAAAAAGTGGTTTTGTAGGATTCTTTTGAGGCTCTCTCTGTGCGGAGAGTCTCTCCGTCGGGGAGGGCAGCGGCATCCATTGGGGAGGGCTGATCGGCGATTTGAGGGAGGGTTTTTTTAACGGTTTCAGTTTTCGGGGAGGGCTGGTTCCGTTGGGTTGTTTTAACTAGGTTGGGTTGGGGGTTGGTTAAGACTGTGATTGCATTAAATGAGAGCACAAATCAGTGGACTTTTGGTTTTCTTCGGAACTTAATCACAGCCCTCCATTCCGTGTTCTTCTACTCGTCCGCAAATTTTAAAAAACGGGCGTCCGTCGGAGAGCCCCACTGTATATATATATATATATGCGCATGTTAAAACTAATTAGGCCTATCTGTAATAGGCGCGGTTATGACCCGGTATCGGGTTGTACCTTATTAGTTAGAGCGCTAGCGATGAAATCGCCCCTTGCATCCGAGTGATGCACTTGATGGAATTCAGGAGAATTCGTTGTTGTATCGGTTTTGTTAAACGAGTGGCTATGGCATTAAATTAGTCTTACCCGTGCTAGGTGCGTTTATGAGCCGCCTGTTGGATTATGCCCTAGGGCTCATGTTTGTGTGAGAGCAGAGGTGACTCCCTGCGTCTGAGTGACGCATCTCTATGGGAGTTCAGGCATATTTTGATAGTATCGCTATGGGATTACCGAGGGTAGTTGATTTTCCATAGGTTCACATAGCGAACGCGAAGTCTTCCTCCCAATATCGTCGTGCATTGAAGCTGCCCTAGCGTTGAAGCTGTCCTATGTAGTGCCACCACTTGCGAGTACTACCGATGCGTACCGCTGTACCCATCTAGCTGATGTACCGATTGTGGAAGGCAGATACGTAGAGGCTACGCGGGAGAGGGCTATTGGTTGATATTGCGAGCGTGGAATCGTTCTCCCCTTCATCGGATCCACGTTGAAGCTACCCGACGTTGAAGCTGTTCTGACAGAGGGCTCCCACCTGTAGGTACTACCAATGCATTCTACAGATGTACTGATCATGGGAGTATATCAGGTAGAGGCTACTCAAGAGAGGGCTATCGGATGACGAAGAGTGTAGAGCAAAAGGTTTTCTTCCAAGAGTCCTGTGTCACCCTTAGAGGTGAGGGTGAGGATGAGTTGAAGTCATGTCATCACGTGACTCTTATACCCATTGAGTATACTCTGGGTATGTTGCTCCTAACGCTTGAGGTATCGAAGTAAACCTCTACCTCGTAGCACATGGACTCGTTGTAACAGTTACCCAGTAACACTAAGTGTTATGGTTAATAGTTGTTCCTCCCCGAGTGTCCCAAAAGCCTCCTTCCAGGGAGTGAGGGCGAGGGCGAGGTTGGGTCGCGCTGTCGCGTGACCTTGTTATTTTGTGGGTTTCTACCATGTTTTTCCTTGAAAGGAAATTGCCTTAGTATTCAATTGTTGTGATGGTGTTTGGTTTCCAGCCACTCACTGAGCTTGTAGCTCACCCCTCGCATACTGTTTTTTTTCCGGGGGAGTGTGTTATATATGTGTCACTTTTTGGCCTATTGGCAACCATTGGAGCATTTTTAGCAGTTTTAAAATTTTTGTGTTTTTCGATCGGAACCGCATAATTTCATACTGTTAGCTATCGTCTGAGCTAGAGGACTCCGATTGAAAATCTAACTGCATATTATGTGTCCTGGTGCCATTTTAAGCCACTCATGAAAATTTCATCGAATTCCGGCATCGTTTCCAAAAATTTCACAGTTCCGGGGCGTATCCGGGTTTTTAAGTCGCGCACTATATAAATGGAATCTAAAATATCCCGAGTTACTATTCATCATCCCTACGACTTGCTCTTTCTCTCTCCCCTCTCTCTTTTTCTCACTTTCAAGCCCCCTAGACCCCTCAAACCTAAAAACCCAAAGCACGGGAAGTGTAGATCGGGTTCCGATCTACACACCGGTGTCTTTAAATCCCGATTCCGGCGATCCTAGCCTCCCCGACCTCCCCTCTTTGTCCTCTGATTTGGCCCGTTTCGAAGGCCAAGATAGATCGGGGCGTGAGAGGGCCGTTGTGAAGGGTTTCGGTGCGCGGAGAGCACCCGGTCACCTCTTCCTCCCCCTTGGTAAGCTTCTTTCCCTCTTTTTTCTTGTTTAGATGATTGCTAGGGGGGGTTTTGTGTTTGGGAGGTGGTCAGTGGCAGTGGGGGTCGTCGGAGGGTGGTCGGAGGTGGTCGGAGGTGGTAGGCAGTCGTGGGAGGGGCGTTGGTGGCGCTCGAGCAGTGGCAGGCCTGTTCCGGGAAGCAGGCAGCAGCGGCAGCGGCCCGGGCAGCGCGCAGGCCGGGCGCGCGCGGGCATGCGCGCGTGCGTGCGCGGGCGTGAGTACGCGCGGCGTGCGCGCGAGTGCGCGCGGGTCTGGTGCGGGGAGCTGATCGGGCGGCTGTGCGCGGGTCTGTTCGTGCAACTGTGCGCGAGGGGCTGATGGCGAGCTGCGCGCGAGGAGCTGGTCGAGCGGGTCCAGCGCGAGGGACTGGTCGAGTGGCAATGCGCACGGGTTGGCGGTGCTAGGCGTGCGCGAGGTGGTGGCCGAGGGCAGTGCGCACGGAAGGTTGTGCAGAGTGCGCGCGGAGGGCGCGGTGAGGCGGCCCTGGTGCGCGCGAGGCGCGGCGAGGCGGCAGTGGAGCGCGGAGGGCGCGGCGAGGCGGCGGAGGTGGGCGCGGGGCGAGGTGCTGCGCGCGGGGGCCGTGCGGAGTGCTCGCGGGGCGGCACGAGGTGTTCGGGGCGCGCGGGCTACTGCGGCTGAGCGCAGTGGACGCGCGGAGCCCCCGGGGGTGGTGCGGCGGCGTGTCCAGGCGGCGGGCAGAGGGTCCGGCGGAGCACGGGGTGTGCGGGCTGAAGCGCGGCGGTGCACCCGGGCGGTCGGGGGCCGTGCGGGTGGTTGCCGGGGGTGTTGGGTATTTAATTTGGGGTTGTGTTGTATTTTTGTGTATTTAATAGTACTTGCGGATTTATACTTACCCAGTTAATACCTGTCTTGCAGATCTCGACGGACAGTCGCGCGTCGACCCGATTTCCGGTGAGTGGGACAACCCAACCCAGTTTGGGAGGCGTTACATGCTTTGGGCGTGTACCGATCTCCCCTGGGGCGTATAGTTTGTATTAATTATTGCAATTATAATCTATGTAAGCATGATGTGTGTGTAGAATTGCATGCCACCCTAGATTGTGTGTTAGGGACTTGCACCCTTAGGTTTGTGCATGAGCCGTGCATCCTGCCACCTCGCTATCATGCTAGGAAAGCCCGACCTGTGCATGCGTCCTATTAGTTTGATTTATTTAATTAAATGCAAACTGTATTAAATGATAGCATGCTTAGGGAATATAAGGGGGCCTTGCGAGGTTAACATTGAGACCCGGGTTAGGGTACTCCGTGTTCCTCGTTTGGTTGTCGGATGTCCTACATCGGGACCTCAGGTTACCCTCCCAAGGTCTCTTTTCCCCATATTGGTCTTATTTATTTCCCCGCATCCTGGTTATGCGCGCTGGTGGAATTCTAAGGAATTCGAGGCATTAGAGTCGTAGAGATGTGCTGTCAGCGGATCCGAGTGGATCATATGCGATGGATAGGCTGTTCTGTTCCCTTCGTTGGATCCGTGTAGAGACTACCTCAGCGTTAGACAGGTTGTCCCGTGCAGGGGCTCCCATTAGTAGGCGCCTCCTGATTTGGTGAAGGACTGTGCTGAACATGGGAGTGGCCAAACAACCACGGAGTGAGGAGAGACTATCGGTGGACCAAGGGTAACCAACAGCCTAGTCAGTCCCAAGAGCCTATGTCACCTGGCGAGGGTGAGGGTGAGGGTATGGTGGGCCGGCGATGCGACGACCCACAGGATTATGTATGGATGATTATCAACCCGCTAAGTCCCAACATCCTAGGTCACCTATTGAGGGTGAGGGTGAGGGTAAGGGTATGGGGTTCGGCGATGTAACGAACCCCCAGATTGTGATATTATGCCACTTGTGGCTTATGAATTGCTTAAATGTGGTTAATATGAACTGTATGCATGGGTTGTGCTATTCACTGAGCGTGTGGCTCACCCCTCGCATATTATCTTTTTCAGTGATCTCTGAGGGAGGAGCTTCCCGAGCGACTACACCGGTAGAGGGTAGCGCCGCGTCCCACGAGTTTTGAGGCCATCAGCACCCTTCTTTCAGTTGTATGTATATATTCTGTGCTTGGGCACCTAGTTGGATTATGTATGGATTTTATTTGTGTATATATATGGGCATGTTGGCTCTCACAGGACTTACGATTGTGTATCGAGTCTGTAGTATGTTTTGACTACAGACTCAGTCTTTTTAGCTTCCGCATTTGGTGTATATATTATGTCAGCCCTGCTTTTATCTGTGTAATCATTTTAGTGATTGTTTGTGGTTTATTGTTGGTTTCCTGTTACTGATATCATATATACACTTGCCGCGTCCCGGGGACGGCCGCCCTGGGGCGTGACAGAGTGTTGGGCATAGAGTTGGAGCTTCCCTGTGGCGTGGTCTTGCATGTCACGCCCCAGGGCGGCCGTCCACGGGACGCGGCAGGTGTATATATCATATCAGAAACCTACACAGGAGGTCAAATATATATACTCTAAACCACAAGTAAAATGACAACACAGATCAAACAGGGCTGACATAATATATACACAATATAGCGGAAGCTAAAACTGAGTCTGTAATCAAAACATATTACAGACTCGATACACAATCATACGTCCTGTGAGAGCCAATATACATAGAAACTGAATATATACAGACGCGTGCCAAGCACGGAAATAAAATACATACAGCCAAGAAAAGGGATGCTGATAGCCTCTGGCAGTCGCGGACGTAGCGCTGCTCCGCTACTGAAGGAATCCCTCGGAAAGCTCCAACTGCTGCTCCGGCTCTAGCTCAGGCTCAGTGACCACCGGGGAAAAACATATGCGAGGGGTGAGCCACACGCTCAGTGAACAGCACAACCCATGCATCACAGACAATATTTACCACAATTCCATTATTTATCCAATCTCCAAGACATAACAACATAATCCAGTGGTTCGTACTTCGCCGAACCACCACACCCTCACCCTCACCCATCAATGGGTGACATAGGCTATTGGGACTGATAATCATCTATTCACAAATCCAGTAGGTCGCTCATCGCCAACCCACTACACCCTCACCCTCACCCTACCACGGGTGACATAGGATTTTGGGACTGACTAGGCTGTTGGTCACCCTTGGTCCACCGATAGTCTCTCCCTCCACTCCGTAGGCCGCTTGGTCTCCACCCACAACTTCAGCACAGTCCGTCACAAAAATCGGGAGGCGCCTACTCATGTGGGTCCTCCGAAGGACGGCCTTTCTAACGCTGGGGGTAGCCTCTACCGGATCCAACGCAGGGAACAGAACAGCCTATCCATACGCATATGATCCACTCGGATCCGCCGACAATACATCTCTACCACTCAAATGTCATGAACTCTTCAGAGTTCCTCCAGGGCACATATCCAAGATGCGGGGAAAATAAGTACGATCAAAAGCAGTGTTGGAATATCATTGGGGAAAAGAAACTCGGGAGGGCGGCGTGAGTTCCCGATATAGGATACCCCGACAACCAAACAAGGAACACGGAGTACCCTAACCCGGGTCTCACCGCTGTCCTCGCAAGGCCCCTCCCCTATAATATTCACTACTCATGCTAATAATCATACCAAACATACAACATTACTTATAATATTATTGGGACTAGAAACCTTGGGAGAGCAGCATGAGGTCCCGATACAGGACATCCCGACAACCAAACAAGGAACACGGAGTACCCTAACACGGGTCTCACCGCTGTCCTCGCAAGGCTCCTCCCGATAATATTACCTAAGGCATGCGATTTAACATACACTAGCATTTAATTGAATAAATAAACTAGTAGGACGCATACACAGGTCGCGGTTTCCTAACATGAAACAGGAGACATGGTGCATGGCTCATACACATATCCTAAGGGTGCAAGTCCCTAACATGCACAGTCTAGGGAAGCATGCATTCTACAATTTAATCATGCAAGCATGGATTACATATTATTGCAGGTTAATATACATCCACGGTGCCCCAGGAGAGGTCGGTATACGCCCAAGTGCGTATAACGCCTCTCTACTGGGTTGGATTGTCCCACTCACCAGTATCTGGGTCGTCGCGCGACCGCCCGTCTAGATCTGCAAGATAGACATTCAATATGGTGAGTTAAAATCCACAAATACTACAAAATACACAAGAACTTACATAAACCCACAACTAAACTCCTAACACTCGGGCAAACGTGCATACGACCCGCACGCACGCTAGCCCGAGCACCCCCGGCAACCACCCGCACGGCCGGCAACCACCCGCACGGCCGCCCGACCGCCCGGTGCACCGCCGCGCCTCAGCCCGCGCGCCTCGACGCACTGCCGCACGCACGCGCACGCTCGCGCGCGCCCGCGCGCACCGCGCGTCCAGCCCAGCGCGCCCCCGCGCGCACTGCACGCACGCCCCAGCACGCGCGCGCACTGGTCCCCAGCACCGCGCGCACTGGTCCCCAGCACCGCGCCCAGGCGCCCTGCCCAGCACCCAGGCACAGTGCCCAGGTGCCCTGCACCGCGCGCACTCCCGCGCACACCCCGCGCTCGCGCGCACGCGCCCGCGCGCACGCTCCGCGCGAACCCGCACACCCGCGCGCACGCTCCCGCGCGCGACTGGCGCCCGACTGCGCCTGCCAGCGCCCAGCTCCACCCGCGCGCACGCCCGCGCTCACGTCCGCGCGCACGCGCGCGCGCGCCCCTGCCAGCTGCTGCGCCTGCTGCCTGTGCTGCTGCCAGTGCTGCTGCCACCAGCCACCCTGCCCGAGCACCTCCACCACCACTCCTCCGGCCACCAATGGCCTCCGACCACCTCCACAGCCCTCCGACGACCACCCACCGCCTCCGACCTCCACCCAACCTCATTTCCCACCTCCTAACATCCATCTAAACAAGAAAAGAGGGGAAAATAGGGCTTACCAAGGGAGGAAGCGAAGTCCGGACGCTTTCCGCACGCCGAAACCTTTCCCAACGGCCTTCTCACGCCCCGATCTACCTTGGCCTTCGAAACGGGCCAAATCAGAGGACAAAGAGGGGAGGTCGGGGAGGCTAGGATCGCCAGAAACGGGATTTGAAGACACCGGTGTGTAGATCGGGACCCGATCTACACTTCCCGTGCTTTGGGTTTTTAGTTTTGAGGGGTGTAGGGGGCTTGAAAGTGAGAAAAAGAGAGAGGGGAGAGAGAAAATCACTTTGGTAGGGATAATAAATAGTAACTCGGGATTTAGCTTTCACTTATATATAGTGCGCGACTTAAAAACTCGGATACGCCCCGGAACTGCGAAATTTTTGGAACGATACCGGAATTCGATGAAATTTTCGTGAGAGGTCTAAAATGGCACCAGGACACCAAATATGCAGTTAGATTTCCAATCGGAGTCCTCTAGCTCAGGACGATAGCTAACAGTCCAAAAATTAGCGGTTCCGATCGAAAACCTGAAAAAAACGAAAAACTGCCAGAACGCTTCAACGGTTACCAGCATGCTAAAAGTGAGACATATATAACATTCTTCCCCCCTTAGGAAATTTTGTCCTCAAAATATGCAAAAACATCTAGGAGGGGAAAAGATGCGTCACATCTGGCATCCTTGAGCTCTCAAGTATCCTCGACACCGGAACGGTGCTGCCATCGCACCTCGACCAACTGGACGGTCTTGGTGCAGAGCCTCCTCACGCGGCGGTCCATGATCTCAATCGACTGCTCCACGAATGACTATCCGGCTCAGAGACGAGCGGCTCGAACGGGATGACGTGGGCAGGATCGCGGACACACCTTTACCCAACTGCGAACCCACCACTCCAAGACGGAGAGGTAAGAATTGGCGCTGAGGTGAGCCTCCGATAAAACTCCAGGAAGCTCTCCTCGCAAGAAGGGGACCACTCGAACCGGACATCCTTCCGAGTAAGGCGGTTAAGAGGAACAGCTATCTTCGAGAGTCCCTCGTCAAGCTTCCTACAATAACCCTCCAACTCGGGAAGCTCCGAATCCTTGCGGGGTTCGACGGCCTACGCCAATTCGACATAGCAAGCGTCTTACCCGGGTCCACAGATATGCCTTCACCAGAAACCACTCAGCCCAAAAGGCCTTAACCTCTAACCAAACTCGCACTTGATCTCATCTATCTGATGCTTCCATGGCATCCCTTACCTGGGAAAAGAAACCTCGGGAGGGCACCATGAAATCCCGATATAGGATACCCCGACAACCAAACAAGGAACACGAAGTACCCTAGCCCGGGTTCCAACGCCGACCTCACAAGGCCCCTTAATCCAGAAAGGAACACTAGAAGAAGACATCATTTAAAAGAACACCACTAACTCCTCCGGATCATCTACCTCTAGATGATCACCCAACGATGTCATTCAACATCCTTTGCAAGACCAGACCCAACATCATTGGGAACGGTCCAACAGAAATTTGGGTCACGAGCGACCCGCCTTCGCCTCATCCACACCCTCACTCCCAAAAGGAGACATATTGGGACTTTGGGAGAGACTTAGACTGCTCTCTACCCCTGGTCCACCGGTAGCCTCTCCCCGCTCCGTAGCTCGCCTGGTCCTCTGACCGGGAGCCTGTCTAACGCCGGGGCTGTACTACGCGGATCCGACGAAGGGGAGAGCGATTCCACGCTCGCGACACCATTCAAGAACCTCTTACCGGGTAGCCCCTACCTAGCATACTCCCAAATTCAGTACCCCTCCGACTGCATCGGCGGTACCTACTGATGGGAACCCACTGCCAGGACAGCTAAAACCCGGCTTCCTTAACCCAAACAACCACTCTTAATACTCACTCATCCAGATACTACACACACTTGCATAATAACCACCAATTACACACACACCTATCCTTATACTAGAGAGCTGGGAACACAAGATGATACCTCGAACCATGACACCCAAAGGCTGTGCCTCCTCGGCCGTAAGCGCTGCAACTCTGCCTTGAACCAACCGCGGCTGAGGAGCAGGGGCACGCCTCGCCGGCTGCACTGGCTGCTGCTGGCGCTGAGGCTGCTGCTGCTGCTGGCGCGGAAGCTGCTGCTGCAAGATCTGCGGCTGCTGAGGTGGCACTCGGGGTCGGCCAGCATCAGGGCAATGGTATCTGATATGCCCGATGCGCTGACAATGAAAGCAGCGCCGCTTCTCCGGCTGCATGGACTGGATGGGCACTGCTGCAATGGGTGCTGGATCCCACCCTGGCACCGCATCAGCTGGAGGAGAGGCAGCCGCTGACTGCTCGAAGCGGGGCCTCTTCCTCTTGCGCTGCCCCTGGTCCCGACTCCCGGAAGGACCCTGTTCTGCAGAAGGGGTCGGAGCCCCCACCTGGATCCCGAGGTCTCTCTCGACGGTCTTCGCTCGAGACACTAAGTCGGAGTACCTCGTGAAAGCGTGGGCGGTGACGTGCACCCGGATAGCGCTGCTGAGACCGAGCTCGAATCGCCGGCACCTCGTCCCTCGTCCATCACCAACGCTGGAGCGAATCTGGACAGCCTCGTAAAGCGCGTAGAGTAGTCAGCGACGGACATAGTGCCCTGAGTCAGCTGCTCAAACTCCCGCTCCACTAGCTGGCGCGACGAGAATGGGAAATACTCCTCCAAGAAATACCTCTGGAAACCCGCCCATGTGAGCCGCGCCACTCCCTCGGGGACGTCCACCACTCGGGTAGCCCACCAGTCGGCGGCGTCACCCTTCAGCATAAAGGTGGCCAGGGCGACTCGCTGGCGATCGGTGCAAAGCATGGCCGCGAAAATGGTATCCACCTCCCTCAACCAACGCTCTGGCGCAAGAGGATCTGCCGACTGCCCATGAAACTCGGGAGGATGGAGCTTCAGAAAGGCGCTGAGGCCGCTCTGCCGCACTCGCGCTGCCGCCTCTAGCTCCTCCTCCCTCTGCAGGGGATCCTCAACTCCCACCGCCGGAACTGCCACAGGAACTGGGGGTACATCAGGTACCACAGGCGGATCTGCCACCAAGGGGACCTGCGGAACTGCCTCGCGGGTCGCCCTCAGCTCCTGAATCTCTCTAGCCTGCTCTGCCAACATCCTCGTCTGTGTCTCCACCAAATCAGCCAACCGAGCGAAAGCACGCTCCCAAGCAGGAGGCTCCTGCGTCAAGGGCTCTCCGGTAGCATCCTCGTCTCTGGTAGGTCCGGAAACCTCCAAAGACCGAGAGGGACCTCGTCCGCGCCGTCCTCTGCGAGGAGGCATATCAGCACCCTAAGAAAACCAGACACTAGGATCAGAATACTCATATCAAAATCCTAGGACTCATCTCTATGCAAAGGAAGACAATTGGCTCTGACAGGACCAGGCTCTGATACCAACTTTTGTCACGCCCCAGGGCGGCCGTCCCCGGGACGCGGCAGGTGTATATATCATATCAGAAACCTACACAGGAGGTCAAATATATATACTCTAAACCACAAGTAAAATGACAACACAGATCAAACAGGGCTGACATAATATATACACAATATAGCGGAAGCTAAAACTGAGTCTGTAATCAAAACATATTACAGACTCGATACACAATCATACGTCCTGTGAGAGCCAATATACATAAATAACTGAATATATACAGACGCGTGCCAAGCACGGAAATAAAATACATACAGCCAAGAAAAGGGATGCTGATAGCCTCTGGCACTCGCGGACGTAGCGCTGCTCCGCTACTGAAGGAATCCCTCGGAAAGCTCCAACTGCTGCTCCGGCTCTAGCTCAGGCTCAGTGACCACTGGGGAAAAACATATGCGAGGGGTGAGCCACACGCTCAGTGAACAGCACAACCCATGCATCACAGACAATATTTACCACAATTCCATTATTTATCCAATCTCCAAGACATAACAACATAATCCAGTGGTTCGTACTTCGCCGAACCACCACACCCTCACCCTCACCCATCAATGGGTGACATAGGCTATTGGGACTGATAATCATCTATTCACAAATCCAGTAGGTCGCTCATCGCCAACCCACTACACCCTCACCCTCACCCTACCACGGGTGACATAGGATTTTGGGACTGACTAGGCTGTTGGTCACCCTTGGTCCACCGATAGTCTCTCCCTCCACTCCGTAGGCCGCTTGGTCTCCACCCACAACTTCAGCACAGTCCGTCACAAAAATCGGGAGGCGCCTACTGATGTGGGTCCTCCGAAGGACGGCCTTTCTAACGCTGGGGGTAGCCTCTACCGGATCCAACGCAGGGAACAGAACAGCCTATCCATACGCATATGATCCACTCGGATCCGCCGACAATACATCTCTACCACTCAAATGTCATGAACTCTTCAGAGTTCCTCCAGGGCGCATATCCAAGATGCGGGGAAATAAGTACAATCAAAAGCAGTGTTGGAATATCATTGGGGGAAAGAAACTCGGGAGGGCGGCGTGAGTTCCCGATATAGGATACCTCGACAAAAAAACAAGGAACACGGAGTACCCTAACCCGGGTCTCACCGCTGTCCTCGCAAGGCCCCTCCCCTATAATATTCACTACTCATGCTAATAATCATACCAAACATACAACATTACTTATAATATTATTGGGACTAGAAACCTTGGGAGGGCAGCATGAGGTCCCGATACAGGACATCCCGACAACCAAACAAGGAACACGGAGTACCCTAACACGGGTCTCACCGCTGTCCTCGCAAGGCTCCTCCCGATAATATTACCTAAGGCATGCGATTTAACATACACTAGCATTTAATTGAATAAATAAACTAGTAGGACGCATACACAGGTCGCGGTTTCCTAACATGAAACAGGAGACATGGTGCATGGCTCATACACATATCCTAAGGGTGCAAGTCCCTAACATGCAAAGTCTAGGGTAGCATGCATTCTACAATTTAATCATACAAGCATGGATTACATATTACTGCAGGTTAATATTCATCCACGGTGCCCCAGGAGAGGTCGGTATACGCCCAAGTGCGTATAACGCCTCTCTACTGGGTTGGATTGTCCCACTCACCAGTATCTGGGTCGTCGCGCGACCGCCCGTCTAGATCTGCAAGATAGACATTCAATATGGTGAGTTAAAATCCACAAATACTACAAAATACACAAGAACTTACATAAACCCACAACTAAACTCCTAACACTCGGGCAAACGTGCATACGACCCGCACGCACGCTAGCCCGAGCACCCTCGGCAACCACCCGCACGGCCGGCAACCACCCGCACGGCCGCCCGACCGCCCGGTGCACCGCCGCGCCTCAGCCCGCGCGCCCGACGCACTGCCGCACGCACGCGCACGCTCGCGCGCGCCCGCGCGCACCGCGCGTCCAGCCCAGCGCGCCCCCGCGCGCACTGCACGCACGCCCCAGCACGCGCGCGCACTGGTCCCCAGCACCGCGCACACTGGTCCCCAGCACCGCGCCCAGGCGCATGCCCAGGCGCCCTGCCCAGCACCCAGGCACAGTGCCCAGGTGCCCTGCCCGCGCGCGCGCACGCTCGCGCGCACACCCTCGCTCGCGCCAGCACCCGCGCGCACGCTCCGCGCGAACCCGCACACCCGCGCGCACGCTCCCGCGCGCGACTGGCGCCCGACTGCGCCTGCCAGCGCCCAGCTCCACCCGCGCGCACGCCCGCGCTCACGTCCGCGCGCACGCGCGCGCGCGCCCCTGCCAGCTGCTGCGCCTGCTGCCTGTGCTGCTGCCAGTGCTGCTGCCACCAGCCACCCTGCCCGAGCACCTCCACCACCACTCCTCCGGCCACCAATGGCCTCCGACCACCTCCACAGCCCTCCGACGACCACCCACCGCCTCCGACCTCCACCCAACCTCATTTCCCACCTCCTAACATCCATCTAAACAAGAAAAGAGGGGAAAATAGGGCTTACCAAGGGAGGGAGCGAAGTCCGGACGCTCTCCGCGCGCCGAAACCTTTCTCAACGGCTCTCCCACGCCCCGATCTACCTTGGCCTTCAAAACGGGCCAAATCAGAGGACAAAGAGGGGAGGTCGGGGAGGCTAGGATCGCCGGAAACGGGATTTGAAGACACCGGTGTGTAGATCGGGACCCGATCTACACTTCCCGTGCTTTGGGTTTTTAGTTTTGAGGGGTGTAGGGGGCTTGAAAGTGAGAAAAAGAGAGAGGGGAGAGAGAAAATCACTTTGGTAGGGATGATGAATAGTAACTCGGGATTTAGCTTTCACTTATTTATAGTGTGCGACTTAAAAACCCGGATACGCCCCGGAACTGCGAAATTTTTGGAAACGATGCCGGAATTCGATGAAATTTTGTGAGAGGTCTAAAATGGCACCAGGACACCAAATATGCAGTTAGATTTCCAATCGGAGTCCCCTAACTCAGGACGATAGCTAACAGTCCAAAAATTGGCGGTTCCGATCGAAAAACTGAAAAAAATGAAAAACTGCCAGAACGCTCCAACGGTTACCAGCAGGCTAAAAGTGACACATATATAACATTGCGTGCGTGGAGCGTTCCGTTCGGTGAGTGGCGAGTGCGAAGCACTCAATAGTCCTAGAGTCATTTCTGTATTGATAAATTGTGCGTGTTGCACTGGTTGTATTTTATTTGGACTAGACTTGGCTCTCACAGGATAGTGATTGTGTATTCGAGTCTGTAATAATGTTTTTTGGTTTACATACTTATTGATATTTTTATGCTTCCGTATTTTAGTTGAACTATCAGTTATCATTGTTTTGCCAGCTTTGTGTGTTATTTATTGGAGTCATTGTTGACCTCTTGTACTTGATAGCTGATACTTTATATATTGTCACGTCTCGTGGACGGTCGCCCTGGGGCGTGACACACAGGCCCCCACCTCCCTGTGTCAGCGGCGTTCAATGAGTGCTTTCCGGTGGGCGACGATCGAACCAGGCAGAGGAGAACAAGAGTGGTCAGATCTGTTAACCCGTATCCGGTAGGTTAAATTTCTGCCCCCCCAAATGTACTATACCATAATTGATAAATTGCATGCGAAAATCTTCAACAAATTGTTGATCGACCGAATGAATGTTGTTCTTTAAAGACATTTCATCATCCCACTTATTGAACTCCCGCAAATGGCTTAAGCTACCATGCTACAAGATATAACTGTTGATGTAGTTAGGTTCAATTGGACAATGCTAGAAATCCTACAATTCATTCCCATGACAGTATTAGATATGATATAATGAAGTATACAAAGCATTGTAATACACTATTAAAAATATTGTTATGTAAATTGTTAATATTTTTGTAAACATGACAAAAATAGTATAATATTTGACCCTCTGTTAAAAAAAAACACAGTTTACAAAACTAACAAATAATATACAATTCAATAAAAGACATAGAAAAAAATTTACACATTATATTGCAAATAAAATATCATCCAGTAGCCTCCAAGAAATCATCCATCAATGCACATATTAAATCAGGTTATTCATATGATAGAGTATTAGAGTGTTCGAGGGGGAAGGAGATTACACGGGGTTCATCGTGCGTCCTCGCTGTTATAATTGTCGTCGTCGTTGTTGTCACTGCCGCCATTGAAGAAAGACGCGGGTTTGAGGATTTCTTGTGGTTTAAGGTTTGATGATGGGAAAGAATTTGTTTTTGGATAAAGAGAATGATGAGAGAATAAATGACGTTTAAAGAGAGGAAATGGAGACGTTGGGGTTGAAAATGGAGTTTCAGTGAGGGCGGAGGAAGGCTTCAGATTCCATGGTTGAAGTAAGGTTGAAGAAGTGTACTTTTGTCTTAGGAAAGGTGACTTAATGGGCTGTCAGAAAAAAGGACCTCAAAATAATGAATATGATCTCTAGGGATTCAAAGAAAACTTCAAAAGGTACAGGGATCTAAAAATAATTCAGGGGTGGCCTGGAGGGACCCCCTAATTAATTTTTCCAAAGTATATTGAAATAAGTCTCCAGAAACTTATTAAAATCGGATTCAGTCCCTATAAAATTTATAAAATCAGATTTAATATTTTGTCAGAAAAAAATATCCCCTTTATTTTTCAATATCCCAATCTCTTGAAATGTCATTCTCAACTATAAAAAAATATCTGTCGAACCTAATTTGATCTACAAAATCAAGTTCTTTTTTAACATTTTCACCTTCTCAATCTCATCACATAGGCTGAACAAAAAAAAAAAAAAACTACAGCTCCATCAACTACATTACAAAATTAGAGAAAATAATCTAAAAACCAAATCAAAATTTTATAATGCATTTTCAAGTTAAAATTACTAGCAACAAAAAGCATAATACCATAATTATAAATCTATAATTTGTTTAATAAAATTTAAATAAATCAGCATATACTTTTAGATAAGGGAAAATGAGAAAAAAAATCTCTTAAAAGTTAAAAATACCAAAATCAGCCACTTTTTAAAATTATACCTAAAAAAGTCTCATTTAACAATTTTAAAAATATAGAAGACTAATATACCCTTATGTAATTAGATCCTTAACATCCCTTTAACCCTTGTTAGGTAATTCCACACCAAAAACCTATTTTTCATACAAAATAACAATCTCTCTCTATGTGACCCAAATCAAATCCCTTAGAAGTTTAGTTATTATATATCATATTGTGTGTTTCTTATATATATCTTACCTGATGTTGTTTATCATTTTTCATTGTGTATAATCATAATATCTAATTTAAGTATGTGTTGTGCTCTAATGCAGCAAATGATATTTTAGTATTCTAAATCCTTATTCACTTTTTTTTGCTTGGCTATTCACACATCCATTTTTTTAAATAAACATCAACATTTAGTTGAGTTTATAATAAAAAAGGGGAAATTAATTAGGGGTCCTCACAGCCACCCCTCAATTATTTTTAGATCCCTGACATTTTTTTACTTTTCTCCTGGTCCCTATTTTTAAATTTCATTATTTATAGGTCCAATGTAACCATTCCCGTCAGCACCTTCTATTTGTATGCCTAAAATACCCTTTTAACAATCTAAAATCCATTCAATAAAAACCAAAACACATTTTTCACTTTGAAACCAACGCCTCCTCCCTTTCTTCTTCAACAATCGGCGAAACCTTTCATCCAAAGCCTTAAATCACAGAGAAATCCAACCGAAGACAATGGAGGTGGCTGAACCTTGCCTTCGAAACCCTAAATCACTAAGAGAACTTGATGACGGTGGTTGAACCATCCAATATCTTTGACTTTAAAACCCTAAATTGCAAAGAAAACACACTGTTCCACATTTAATTCAACGTCGGCGACTAACACCCTCCAACCAATTGACGATGGAGGTGACGGAAGAGCCACATTGACCACGGTAGAGAATCTCTCCATTGTACGCTACTTTAACTTATTTTTTTAAAACCCAATACTTTAAATAAATGGGTAGTGTATTATGAGTGTACTAAATGAATATTAGATCTAATTATTCAAATTTAATTATTGTTATAATGTGTACATTGTTAATTAATCTAGATATATTATAGGTATATTGTTAATCTATTAGGGTACCTTGTTATCATGTTTATATTAGGGTACCTTGTTATCATCATCTATTAGGGTACCTTGTTATCATGTATGTGTATGTTAATCGTGAGTTTCATATTTATATTCATGTGATCTGGTCCGGTGGTGGTGTTACTCCACAACTGTGATACTTGAAAGTAAATGAATAACATGTATATATTTGTCATGCCCCAGGGCGGCCGTCCCCGAGACGTGGCAATAATAAAATATCAGCTATCAATACCTGAGGTCAATAAGGACTCCAACAACAACACACAAGGTGGCAAAGCAAGGATAATGATAACTAACTGAAAAGCAGAAGCATAATATATAAACAATCTCTGTAAACCAGAAACATTATTACAGACTCGAATACACAATCACTGTCCTGTGAGAGCCAAGTCTAGACCAAAGAAAATACAACCTGTGCCACATGCATGATTTACAATACATACAATGACTCTAGGACTGCTGACAGCCTCGCACTCGCCACCCGCCGGAAGAACGCTCCACGCCCATAAGACCACGCCACAGGAAAGCTCCAGCTCCACGCCCAACACTGCCCCTGAAAAGAAACAGTATGCGAGGGGTGAGCTACAAGCTCAGTGAGTGGCTGAAAACCAATCACCATACAACAGTTCAATACATAAACAATTCCCTTTCAAGGTAAATATGGGTGGAAACCCATGGATAACAGGGTCACGCGGCGGCGCGACCAACCTCACCCTCACCCTCACCCTCGGAGAGAGACTCTTGGGACTTTTGGGGAGAGACCATACCGTTGGTCGAGGAGACCCGGGATTACTGGTCCACACAACATTACTAGATCACCAACCTCACCCTCACCCTCACTCCCGGAGGGAGACTCTTGGGACTTTTGGGGAGAGACCATACCGTTGGTCGAGGAGACCCGGGATTACTGGTCTACGCAACACTACTGGATCATCTACATCGAGATAACTGCCCAACGATGTCTTTGAACATCGATACGAGACCGGACCCAACAACTATGGGAACGGACGAACAACGAATGGGTCACGAGACGACGTGTCTTCACCTCATCCTCACCCTCACTCCCAGAGGGAGACTCTTGGGACTTTTGGAAGAGACTTAGACTGCTCTGCACTCTTGGTCCACCGGTAGCCCTTTCCCCACGTAGCCTCTACCTGGTATACTCCCACGATCAGTACGCTTCCGAACGCATCGGTGGTACCTACGGATGGGAGCCCTCTGTCAGGACAGCTTTTTCAACGCCAAGCAGTTCCTACATCGGATCCAACGAAGGGGAGAACGATTCCACGCTCGCAATATCATTCGTTAGCCCTCTCCCGGGTAGCCTCTACCTGGTACACTCCCACGATAAGTACGCTCCCGAACGCATCGGTGGTACCTACGGATGGGAGCCCTCTGTCAGGACAGCTACAACCCGGGCCTCTTCAACACAGACGACATTGGGAGTAAACATTCCATGTTCACAAAGCGAACCCAATGGAAAAACACTACACTCGATAATCACATATCGATGATAGCGAACACTATTGTACTCCCACACGGTTGCGTCGCTCGGACACAGGGGGGGTGTCACGCCCCAACTACCGGCTTAACAATCCGATAAGATAATGAATTCTCTTGAATTCCACACGAGTGCATCGCTCGGATGCACGGGGCGATTACATCGCTAGCGCTCTAACTAATAAGGTACAACCCGATAGCGGGTCATACCCACGCCTATTCCAGATAGGCCTAATCAGCTTTTAACATGCGCATATAAATATATCTAGGAGAATTTTATATCAGCTATGTGCATGAACCATATGCACAATCATCTAATAATTATAGGGACACTCCCTAACATGGATTTACATCATAATAATTCATACAACATGCATACATGGTCATTAATCACATAAACATACAAAATATACTCTAACATCCGTTGGATATCGCCAACTTAAAAGAAAGGGGCAAGCGCGATCTCGCGCACTAACAGGTGCATGCCAATATTCCAAACGAACCTGAGTCAAGTAGGAAATCGCATCTACTTACTCAGTTCATTCAGAGGGAGAGGGCGGGGGAGATCATCATCTCATGAAGCTGGTCATAGCTTTGCCCCATTAGCATGGGCGCAACAACTACACCACGCCCTCGAGTCTTATTGCAAGGGAATATTAGGCAGGTGCCCGTTATTAACCCAGACTTATTCATGTTCGATATTCCAATTAATATGGTGGGAGTAGTATTACAATACTACCTAAGGCATGCCATATTCTATACATCCATACACATTACACAAATACATGCCCATACTAGAGGGGCTCATGCAACACAATCATTCATACATGTATATAAGCCTAGCATGCAAGATATCTACATATTATAGCTTAAGCATGGCCATACTACTTATCTACACAAGTAGTATAGTTAGGGAGCCCCATCGATGCGCGACGCGCGACTACGCGCGTCGAGCGCATCCCGAGGGGGGGGGGATTGGATCGAACCACTCACCACAACCCGGGACCTCGCGCATCCCATCCGACGAGATCTGCAAGGTAAAGGCATCAAATTTGGTGAGTAACATCACAATTTAACACTTAGAAATCACTAGAAATGCCTAAGACTTAGACATGCACGCATACGGGCTCGCACGCATGCGAGCACGCGTGTACGCACGCATGCCCGAGTGCCCCAGCACCTACCCAAGACCCTGGGCAGCCCCACGCATGCCCCAGCACGCGCACGCACGCGCACGCGTACTGGCACCCAGTCGCGCGCCCAGACCAGCCCAGACAACCTGCCCCGCGCGCTCCCGCGGGCAAGCCCTGCGCGCACTACGCGCGCTGCCAGTGCCCGCATGCACCCACGCTCTCGCTCCGCGCGCACCCGCGCGCCCGTGCGCACGCACACGCCCCCGCCTGCGCCTACCAGCTCTCCTCTGCGCGCCCACCTACGCGCGCACGCGCGCAGACAGGCCCCTGCATGCGCCCAGCACTCCCAAACACTCTTTTAACCCCTTTTAACCCCTCCCCCACACTTCTCACTCACCCTAAACCAATTATCTAGCATGCATGACCTCCCAACAACCCCTTAAGCCATGAAAAACCAAGAAAAGAAGGGGAAGAGCTCACCTTGGGAGGGGGAATGAAAGGGGGAGATTCGGGGGCCCTCGATGCACCCGCGACCACCTCAACCACCACCACCACTACCACCACCTCCACAGCCCTCCTCAGCCTCCTTTGGCTGCAAAACAGGGGGGGGGGAAGTTCATGAAAAGGGAGCTAGAGAGAGGAGGATCAACAACAACAACACTTACACAAACTTGCTCTTCCTCCTTCACCTTCTCCTTCTCTTCTCTTTGAGACATTAACACAAACACATGGGGGGAGTGAAAAGAGAGAAAGGGAGACCCCAAGAAAGTCCACGTGAGAGTGAGAGGGGAAGAGAGAGAGAGATATTTTCCACTTGGGGGGGGGGGGTGAGAACAAGATTGGGAGAGGGGGGTGAACCTAAGTCTATTCTCACCCTCTAACAAACAAAATAACCAAGTGATTGCTTCACCACTAAGCAAAGGGGGGTAAGGTTACCCAAGGTCACCCCATTCACCAAAATATCTCACACTATTTGACTAACCAAACCAGGAACTCTCGAAAACCCTGATACGATTCGGAACTGCATATTTTTCCAAACGTTACCGGAATTCGATGAAATTTTTATGGGTAGTACTAAACGGTACCAGGACCCATAATATGCAGTCAGATTTCCAATCAGAGTACTCTAACTCCCTCAGGTGGCTAAAAGCCAAAATTTTAGCGACTCCGATCGAAAAATTAAAAAGGCCCTGAATGACCCAGAAGTGACCAAGGCTTAACCGAAATGGCTCCAAATGATACAGGCATAACATTCTCCCCCCCTTAGAAAATTTAGTCCTCAAAATTTAAGGAAACCCAAAGGAAAGACCGAATATAGCAAGTATCATGCGTAGACCTTTTGTTCCCAAGTGGTCTATGCACCAGACTGGTGCTACCGACACACTGCAATCAAGGGAACAGTTTTAGCGTGGAGCCTCTTCTCATGCTGGTCTCTGACCTCGATCCACTGCTCCACGAACGACAAATCCAGCTCGAGAATGAGATGGTCGAACGGAGTGACATGAGCAGGATCTTGGACATAACTCCTCGGCCATGAGACAAGGACGACGTCGTGGGCATGAGCCAGCTGTGGGGGAAAGGCTACATGACAAGCCACCTCCCCAATCCACTCAATGACGAGAAACAGTCCCATTGAAGAGCCAACTCAGCTTGCCCCGAACGTCGAAACAGAGGATGCCCTTAAACTAGGACACCTTCACGAAAACATGGTCGCCAAACCCAAAGGTAAGCTCCTGGCAACGATGACCTGCGTAGCCCTTCTGTCGGTTCTGGGAGGTGCAGATGCACACACGAACCAACCTGGCCACCGCAAGGTCAAATAACTAACTTGTGGCCCCTCCAACTGGCACTCCTCAACCGTCCCAACACAAGGGAGGTATAAAACTGCGCCTGTAGAGTGCCTTTCACAGATCCATCTGGATGCTCGAATGGCAGCTGTCTTGCAGGCATACCCCAACAAATGGGTGGTGCCTCCCCCAACTGCCCTCATCATCGAGCACGCAGGCACTTAGCATGTCCTCCAAGGTCTGAATCGTCCTCTTTGTCTGGCTGTCCATCGGCGATGAAACGCTATACTTAAATGGAGGCTCGCGCCAAAGCCTGCCAAGGCTGCACCACAACCTCAAAGTAACCCTCGCGTCTCAACCAAAAATAGCGCCGACCAGAGTGCCATGAAGACGAACAATCGCGAAGGTGGAAACCCACGTCAAGGCGTCCAGAGACTCAATCAGTCGGATTAGGGAGGGAAGCGTGGACTTAGTTAGTCGGTCAATGATCACCTAGATGGCGTCGTGACCCGAACGTGACATTAGCGAGTCCGCAACAATCCCTGATAACCCACTCCCACATCCACTGAGGAATCTCCATGGACTGACGCTTTCCAACGCAATGATGATTCTCGAACTTTGCCTGAGGGCATGCCAACCTGGGGAAACAAGGTTACCCATATCGCCTTTTTATCGCACCACAGCAATCTCAATGAAGACTACTCCAAAGTAGTCCACGGAAGCCCAATAAAACTTTTGAGATCCACGAAGGCATCCGGCGCATTCGTCAACCCCGACGGCAGTACTTAAAACTCGTAGTGCCTGAAACAGTCACGAAAGGCCATCTGCAGGATGTCCAACTCCTGAATCTCCAACTTGTGGTACCCTTGTGTGAAGATTGATCTAACAGAAGACACTCGCTCCCAGAGCTGGTCAAATAGATCATCAATTCACAACAAGGGGGGGGTACCTGATCTTCAATCCTCACGGGAAGATCAAACAATACCTCGAACAATTAAGTCCAGATTCTGCTCCTCGAGCATGGCTGGCGCTCATGATGACACTTACACGCTTGGTAAGCTGCTCAACCGCACTTAATCCACAAGACACGCAATAAGGGGTCGTCGAACCTCGACAATGCCTATGCGACGTCATCTATCCGATAGGGCGGTTGAGTCCCATCACGAACGCTAGCATCGCGTCTCCTTATTTGCGACCAATGTGGGGCAAAACGCGACAGTATCCACAACTGTGCTTCACATGCCGCCAGAGATAGGTCGCTCAACTATAGCCATTGGAACTCCAGCATCCTGCACTCCATGGGCAGATTCATCACAGTGAGTCCACGCTCTCGACATCATCCAGTAGCACTCTCCCGGTGTGGCCTCTACCTGGTAGCCTCCCAAGCCCACTATCTCTGCCATATGGGTGCACCAACAAGCATAGTATCTGGGAGCACCTCACAGGGCTCTGGCCTCAACCGGGCAGCTACAACGCACAATGATATATCGAAGCGACTCCAGATGCCACTATGGAACCCAGTCCACAAGCAATGGCCCACCAAGCTGCAATAGGATGCACCCAATCCCGATCGTATGCATCACCACTCGCTACAGCACCTTCCAAGTGAGAGGAAAAATCCATCATCAATTTGATGCTTCAAAGGTATTCCTTGACTGGGAAAAGAAACCTTGGGAGGGCACCCTGAGGTCCCGATATAGGATATCCCAACAACCAAACAAGGAACACGGAGTACCCTAGCCCGGGTCTCAACGATGACCCCGCAAGGCCCCTTAATCCTGAGTAGGAAGGCTAGAAGAAGACATCACCCCTTAATGAGCAATACGCCACATCCTCAACACTTGAAACTGGTGCCGCACGTGAACTCCATGGTTACCAGCAATACCGATGCACGGGAAAGAAGCTCCATTTTCGAGACGCAATCCATACCTTAGAAATTGCGACCAATTCATCATTATCACACTACTAGGCTAGAATCTCCTACCCAAGCCTTAATCCCGCAACAAGGGATCCAACAACTAACCCTGTTCAGCCGACCCAGTCGACAACTTAAGGGTGGGTCCAGGGGGGTCACGTCCACGTCAACGGATGCGAGGAGGCATGTCAGCATGTCACGCCCCAGGGCGGCCGTCCCAGAGACGCGGCAATGGTATATATGATATCACTAACAGGAGTTCAATAACATACTCCACAATAGCTAAAATGACAACACAGACAAAGCAGGGCTGACATGATATATACACAAATAGCGGAAGCTAAAAGACTGAATCTTTAATCCAAAAACATATTACAGACTCGATACATAATCAACTGTCCTGTGAGAGCCAATATATACAAAGACACCCAAACAGAATACAAACGCGTGCCCAAGCACGGAATATAACACATACAATCAAAAGGGATGCTGATAGCCTCTGATACTCGCGGGACGTGGCGCTACTCCGCTACTGATGAAGTCCCTCGGGGAGCTCCTCCTCTAGATCCGACTCAGATGACACTGGGGAAAAATATTATGCGAGGGGTGAGCCACACGCTCAGTGAACAGCACAACCCATGCATCACAGATATATTAACCACCAGATATTATTAACCACAAACTCATTATTAAAAGCCACAAAAATGGCAACAACTATAAAATACCAGTGGATCGCTATCGCCAACCCACTACACCCTCACCCTCACCCTCACCCCTCAATAGGTGACATAGGATATTGGGACTTACAATCCAGTGGGTCGCTACATCGTCGACCCACCGCACCTTCACCCTCACCCCTCAATATGGTGACATAGGATATTGGGACTGACTAGGCTGATGGTCACCCTTGGTCCACCGATAGTCTCTCCCCACTCCGTAGGCCGTTTGGCCACCCCCACATTCAGCACAGTCCATCCCAAATCAGGAGGTGCCTACTGATGGGAGCCCCTGCACAGGACAGCCTTTCCAACGCCGGGGCAGTCTCTACACAGATCCAACGAAGGGAACAGAACAGCCTATCCATCGCATATGATCCACTCGGATCCGCAGACTAACACATCACAACAATCCTAATGTCATGAATTCTTCAGAATTCCTCCAGGGTGCATAACCAAGATGCGGGGAACATATATAAAATAATAATTATAACAAGGGTTATAATATTATTGGGAAAAGAAATCTTGGGAGGGTAGCATGAGGTCCTGATATAGGACATCCCGACAACCAAACAAGGAACACGGAGTACCCTAGCCCGGGTCTCAATGTTGACCTCGCAAGGCCCCTCCCTATAATATTATACAAGGCATGCTAGCATTTAATTTAATAAATCAAACTAATAGGACGCATGCATAGGTCGAGGCTTTCCTAGCATGATAACAAGGTGACAGGATGCACGGCTCTTACACATATCCTAAGGGTGCAAGTCCCTAACATACAAAGTCTAGGGTAGCATGCATACTACATTTTATCATGCTTGCATGGATTACACATTACAACAAGTTAATATAAATCCATGGTGCCCCAGGGGAGGGCGGTACACGCCCAAGTGCATATAACGGCTCCCTACTGGGTTGGATTGTCCCACTCACCGATAATCGGGTCGTCGCGCGACCGTCCGTCAAGATCTGCAAAATAGGGTAATCAATTCAGTGAGTAAAATACATAAATAAATCCAAAAATACATTAAAATACACAACGCTCGGACAAGCGTACATACGGCCTGTACGCACGCGAGCCCGAGCACCCCGACTCACTCCCGAACCCCCGGGAAGCCGTACGCATGGCCACCCGAGTCAGGCGCACAGCCGCGCCCCAACCCGCGCACCCAGGAGCACGGCCGAGCCCAGCCCGCACGCCCGGACACCCCGCCGAGCCCCCCACCAGTGCACCGCGCGCTCACTGCGCCCCAGCGCAGTAACCCGCGCGCACACCCGCACGCCCAGCGCCCCATCGCAGCATCCCGCGCGCACCCCGCGCGCACCACCCGCTCGCATCACCCGCTCGCCCAGCCCCGGGTGCACCCGCGCGCACTGCGCCCCAGCGCAGCGCCCCGCGCGCACACCCGCCCGCACTGCGCCCCAGCGCAGCGCCCGCACACCTGCCCGCTCACACTCCCCGCTCGCACTGACTGCTCGCCCTGCGCACACTACGCCCCCTGCGCAGCACCCGCACACCACCCGCTCGTCCACGCGCCCATGCGCAGCGCTCCGCGCGCACGCCGCGCACTGCGCCCAGCGCGCCCGACCGCACGCGCCTAGCGAGCCCGTCAGCACGCGCCCAGCGCGTCTGCCCGCAGCTCGCTCGCCTGCGCCTGCCTGCCTGCGCTTGACCGCCTGCACCTGCCTGCCTGCGCGCGCCGCTGCCCGCATGCTCCCGAACCGAGCTCCACCCCCGCGCACGCCCTCGCGCACGCCCAGCCCTGCGCCTGCCTACGCTGCCTTGCCTGCCTGCCAGCCAACCCTGGACAGCCCAGCACCACTCCGACGGCCACCAAAGGCCTCCAACCGCCTCCAACCGCCACCCACGGCCACCCACAGCCACCCCCACTCAAAAACTCCCTCCTAACAATCATCTAAACATGGAAAAGAAAGAAAGAAACCTTACCCAAGGAAGGAAGGGAAGGAAGGGAAGTTCGGTTGCTCTCCGCGCACCGAAACACCTCCTCCAAGGCCACCACAACCGAGCTCTTCCTCAGCCCTCAAAATGGCTGAAATCAGAGGAGAAAAGAGGGCGTGAGAAGGGCTAAACACATCGGAACTCGAATCCGAGACCACCGGTGGATAGATCGGGATGAGATCTAACCTTTCTCTTCTTTGTGCTTTTGATTTTAACCCCTCTAGCTAGGTCAAAACCAAGAAAAGAGAGAGGGGGAGAGAGAAATCCATTTGGGGAAGATGATGAATAGTGGAGGAGAGAAGATATTTAGCTCACTTATAGGTTAATCTCCACTTAGATTAGGTTTAATTAGGGTTAAGAGAGGATTAGTGAGGCTTAAGTGAGATTTGACTTGGGTCAACCCAACCACACAAAAAAACAAAAGGGGTTGACCAAGTCATGGCCCACTTTGACCAAGTCAACTCTCCCAATGACTTCTTGCTCGGTCAAAACCCGGATACGCCCCGGAACTGTGAAATTCTGAAACGTTACCGGAATTCGATGAAACTTTCACGAGCGGCTTGGAATGTCAGCAGGACACATAATATGCAGTTAGATTTTCAATCGGAGTCCTCAAATTCAGGACGATAGCTAACAGTCCAAGATTTTAGCGGTTCTGATCGAAAAACGAAAAAAATGAAAAACTTCCAGAATACTCCAATGGTGACCAGAAGGCTAAAAGTGACACATATATAACACAGCAACCTAAGATAACTTCTAAAACAAGAATACTCAGATGACAATCCTACGACTCATCATCTATACAACTAGACTTAGGCTCTGACAGGACCAGGCTCTGATACTAACTTTTGTCACGCCCCAGGGCGGCCGTCCCCTAGACGTGGCAATAATAAAATATCAGCTATCAATATCTGTGGTCAATAAAGACTCCAACAACAACACACAAGGTGGCAAAGCAAGGATAATGATAACTGACTGAAAAGCGGAAGCATAATATATAAACAATGTCTGTAAACCAAAAACATTATTACAGACTTGAATACACAATCACTGTCCTTTGAGAGCCAAGTCTAGACCAAAGAAAATACAACCTGTGCCACATACACGATTTACAATACATACAATGACTCTAGGACTGCTGACAGCCTCACACTCGCCACCTGCCGAAAGAATGCTCCACGCCCAACACTACCCCTGAAAAGAAACAGTATGCGAGGGGTGAGCTACAAGCTCAGTGAGTGGCTGAAAACCAATCACCATACAACAGTTCAATACATAAACAATTCCCTTTCAAGGTAAACATGGGTGGAAACCCATGGATAACAGGGTCACGCGGCGGCGCGACCAACCTCACCCTCACCCTCACCCCTGGAGGGAGACTCTTGGGACTTTTGGGGAGAGACCATACCGTCGGTCGATAAGATCCGGAATTACTAGTCCACACTGTCACGCCCCAGGGCGGCCGTCCCCGGGACGTGGCAAGTGTATATATGATATCAGTAAACAGGAGATCAATAATATACCATAAACAACAGCTAAAATGACAACACAGATAAAAGCAGGGCTGACATGATATATACACCCAATATGGAAGCTAAAAGACTGAATCTGTAATCAAAACATACTACAGACTCGATACATAATCATATATCCTGTGAGAGCCAATATATCCACAACACATCCATCCAAATACAATCCATACTAGGTGCCCAAGCACAGAAATATATACATACAATGAAAGAGAAGGATGCTGATGGCCTCAAAACTTGAGGGACGTGGCGCTACTCCGCTACTGGTGTAGTCGCTCGGGAAGCTCCTCCTTCAGGTCCACCTCGGTAATCACTGGAGAAAATAATTATGCGAGGGGTGAGCCACACGCTCAGTGAATAGCACAACCCATGCATACAGTTTATATTAACCACATTTAATCAAGTTGCTAGCCTCAAAGTGGCATAGATAACACAAATCCGGGGGTTCGTTACATCGCCGAACCACCATACCCTCACCCTCACCCTCACCCCTCAATAGGTGACAAAGGATGTTGGGACTTAATAGGCTGATAATCATCCTTACACAATCCAGTGTGTCGCCACATCGCCGGCCCACCATACCCTCACCCCTCACCTCTCAATAGGTGACATAGGCTATTGGGACTGACTAGGCTGTTGGTCACCCTTGGTCCACCGATAGTCTCTCCCCACTCCGTAGGTCGTTTGGCCACTCGCACATTAGGCACAGTCCTTCTACCAAATCAGGAGGTGCCTACTGATGGGAGCCCCTGCACGGGACAACCGTTTTAATGCTAAGGTAGTCTCTACACGGATCCAACAAAGGGAACAGAACAGCCTATCCATCGCATATGATCCACTCGGATCCGCTGGCAGCACATCTCTACTACTCTAATGTCTTGAATTCTTCAGAATTCCACCAGCGCGCATAATCAGGATGCGGGGAAATATATAAGACAGAAAAGGAGGAAAAGAGATCTTGGGAGGGCAACCTGAGGTCCCGATGTAGGACATCCCGCCAACCAAACAAGGAACACGGAGTACCCTAACCCGGGTCTCAATGTTAACCTCGCAAGGCCCCCTTATATTCCCCAAGGCATGCTAATAATATAACGAGTTTGCATTTAATTAAATAAATCAAACTAATAGGACGCATGCATAGGTCAGGGCTTTCCTAGCATGATAACGAGGTGACAGGATGCACAGCTCATGCACATATCCTAAGGGTGCAAGTCCCTAACATACAAGTCTAGGGTGGCATGCATTCCACACATAGATCATGCTTGCATGGATTACAATAAAACAGTTAATATTAACTATGTGCCCCAGGGGAGGACGGTACACGCCCAAGTGCATGTCACGCCTCCCAACTGGGTTGGATTGTCCCACTCACCGGAAGTCGGGTCGTCGTGCAACCGTCTGTCAAGATATGCAAGACAGGGTATCAACTTGGTGAGTAAAATCCACAAATACTCCAAAAATACTAAAAAATACACAAAACCCACAAGTAAACACCCAACACTCGGGCAAACGTGCATACGACCCGTACGCACGCTAACCCGAGCACTCCGACCCACTCCCGCACTCCCGGCAACCACCCGCACGGCCACCCGAGCCCCCGGATGCACCGCCGCGCCTCAGCCCGCGCACCCAGGCGCACCGCCTGGCCCCTGCCCGCCGCCTGGACACGCCGCCCAGCCTCCCGGGTGCACTACGCCCCATCGCAGCAGCCCGCGCGCACCCCGCACGCCCCGCGCTGGCCCGCGAGCACCCCGCACACCCCGCGCGCCCAGCGCCTCACCCGCGCGCACCTCCGCTGCCTTGCCGCGCTCCTCGCGCACCCCCGCGCGCACCACCGGCTCGCCCAGCACTCCACCAACTCGCCGCGCGCGCACAGCATGCTTGCGACCCTGCGTAGCGCTCCGCGCGCGCCCCGCGCGATGCCCTGCACGCAGCGCCTACTCGACCAGCACCCAGCATCGCCCAGCGCCCGCACGCCCAGCACGCCCAGCGCCCGCATGCCTAGCACCCGCACGCCCAGCACCCGCATGCCTAGCACGCCCAGCGCCCAGCGCATGCCCAGCGCCCAGCACGCGCCCCTGCTGGCCTCCAGCTCCACCCGAGCGCACGCCCGCGCGCACGCGCGCGCCCTGCCAGCTGCTCCACTTGCTGCGCCTGTGCTGCCTGTGCTGCTGCCCTGCCCGAGACAGCAACCCTCCCTGCCCGAGCACCTCCACCACCAACCACCGACCACCCAAGGCCTTCGACCGCCCCCCAACCACCTCCGACAGCCTCCCATAGCTGCCGACCTCCATCCAACCACAAAACCCCCTTCCTAACATACATCTAAGCCAAAAAGAAGAGGAAAAAGAGCTTACCAAGGGGAGGAAGGGATGTCCGGTTGCTCTCCGCGCACCGAAACGCTTCCCCAAAGGTCTCTACCACCAAGACCTATTCCCACCTCCGAATTGGCTCGGATCTGAGGAGAAGAGAGGGCGGATGGAAGGGCTAGGTTGGCCGGAATCCGGATTTGAAAGCACCGGGGTGTAGATCGGGACCCGATCTACACTTTCTATGCTTTAGGTTTTAAGCTTTGAGGGCTCTAAGGGGCTCAAAAGCTTGTTTTTGAGAGAGGGAGAGAGAGAAAACAAAAGGAGGAAGATGATGAATAGTGCTAGGCAAACTTTTTAGATTTCATTAAATAGTCAAACCTAACTTAACTTAGGGCTAAGCAAGATTAAGGCTTGATTAATTAGGTTTAAGTGGGATTTGACTTGGGTCAACCCAACCACACAAAAGGACAAAATGGTTTGACCAAGTCCTTGGGCCCACTTTGACCGAGTCAACTCTCCCAATGACTTCTCGCTCGGTCAAAACCCGAATACGCCCCGGAACTGTGAAATTTCAGAAACGTTACCGGAATTCGATGAAATTTTCATGAGTGGCTTAAAATGGCACCAGGACACATAATATGCAGTTAGATTTTCAATCGGAGTCCTCTAGCTCAGGACGATAGCTAACAGTCCAAAATTTTAGCGGTTCCGATCGAAAAAAAAACTAAAAAACTGCCAAAATGCTCCAATGGTTACCAGCAGACCAAAAAGTGACACATATATAACACACACAACATTACTAGATCACCAACCTCACCCTCACCCTCACTCCCGAAGGGAGACTCTTGGGACTTTTGGGGAGAGACCATACCGTTGGTCGAGGAGACCCGGGATTACTGGTCTACGCAACACTACTGGATAATCTACATCGAGATAACTACCCAACGATGTCTTTGAACATCGATACGAGACCAGACCCAACAACTATGGGAGCGGACGAACAACGAATGGGTCACGAGATGACGTGTCTTCACCTCATCCTCACCCTCACTCCCGGAGGGAGACTCTTAGGACTTTTGGAAGAGACTTAGACTGCTCTACACCCTTGGTCCACCGGTAGCCCTTTCCCCATGCAGCCTCTACCTGGTATACTCCCACGATCAGTACGCTTCCGAACGCATCGGTGGTACCTACAGATGGGAGCCCTCTGTCAGGACAGCTTTTCCAACGCCGGGGAGTTCCTACATCGGATCTAACGAAGGGGAGAACGATTCCACCCTCTCAATATCATTCGTTAGGCCTCTTTCGGGTAGCCTCTACCTGGTACACTCCCACGATCAGTACGCTCCCGAACGCATCGGTGGTACCTACGGATGGGAGCCCTCTGTCAGGACAGCTACAACCTGGGCCTCTTCAACACAGACGACATTGGGAGTAAACATTCCATGTTCGCAAAGCGAACCCAATGGAAAAACACTACACTCGATAATCACATATCGATGATAGCGAACACTATTGTACTCCCACACGGTTGCGTCGCTCGGACACAGGGGGGTGTCACGCCCCAACTACCGGCTTAACAATCCGATAAGATAATGAATTCTCCTGAATTCCAAACGAGTGCATCGCTCGGATGCACGGGGCGATTACATCGCTAGCGCTCTAACTAATAAGGTACAACCCGACAGCGGGTCATACCCACGCCTATTCCAGATAGGCCTAATCAGCTTTTAACATGCGCATATAAATATATCCAGGAGAATTTTATATCAGCTATGTGCATGAACCATATGCACAATCATCTAATAATTATAGGGACACTCCCTAACATGGATTTACATCATAATAATTCATACAACATGCATACATGGTCATTAATCACATAAACATACAAAACATACTCTAACATCCGTTGGATATCGCCAACTTAAAAGAAAGGGGCAAGCGTGATCTCGCGCACTAACAGGTGCATGCCAATATTCCAAACGAACCTGAGTCGAGTAGGAAATCGCATCTACTTACTCAGTTCGTTTAGAGGGAGAGGGCGGGGGAGATCATCATCTCATGAAGCTGGTCATAGCTTTGCCCCATTAGCATGGGCGCAACAACTACACCACGCCCTCGAGTCTTATCGCAAGGGAATATTAGGCAGGTGCCCGTTATTAACCCAGACTTATTCATGTTCGATATTCCAATTAATATGGTGGGAGTAGTATTACAATACTACCTAAGGCATGCCATATTCTATACATCCATACACATTACATAAATACATGCCCATACTAGAGGGGCTCATGCAACACAATCATTCATACATGAATACAATACATGTATATAAGCCTAGCATGCAAGATATCTACATATTATAGCTTAAGCATGGCCATACTACTTATCTACACAAGTAGTATAGTTAGGGAGCCCCATCGATGCGCGACGCGCGACTACGCGCGTCGAGCGCATCCCGAGGGGGGGGGGATTGGATCGAACCACTCACCACAACCCGGGACCTCGCGCATCCCATCCGACGAGATCTGCAAGGTAAAGGCATCAAATTTGGTGAGTAACATCACAATTTAACACTTAGAAATCACTAGAAATGCCTAAGACTTAGACATGCACGCATACGGGCTCGCACGCATGCGAGCACGCGCATACGCATGCATGCCCGAGTGCCCCAGCACCTACCCGAGACCCTGGGCAGCCCCACGCATGCCCTAGCACGCGCACGCACGCGCGCATGTGCATTGGCACCATGCCGCGCGGCCAGACAACCTGCCCCGCGCGCGCACGCCCTGCGCGCACTGCGCGCGCTGCTAGCGCCCGTGCTCTCGCTCCGCGCGCACCTGCGCTCCCGCCCGCACGCGCACGCGCCCGCCTGCGCCTGCCAGAGCTCCTCTGCGCTCGCGCTTGCGCACACACGCGCGCAGACAGGCCCTTGCGCGCCCCAACACTCCCCAACCCTCTTTTAACCCCTTTTAACCCCTCCCCCACACTTCTCACTCACCCTAAACCAATTATCTAGCATGCATGACCTCCCAACAACCCCTTAAGCCATGAAAAACCAAGAAAAGAAGGGGAAGAGCTCACCTTGGGAGGGGGAATGAAAGGGGGAGATTCGGGGGCCCTCGATGCACCCGCGACCACCTCAACCACCACCACCACTACCACCACCTCCACAGCCCTCCTCAGCCTCCTTTGGCTGCAAAACAGGGGGGGGGGAAGTTCATGAAAAGGGAGCTAGAGAGAGGAGGATCAACAACAACAACAACACTTACACAAACTTGCTCTTCCTCCTTCACCTTCTCCTTCTCTTCTCTTTGAGACATTAACACAAACACATGGGGGGAGTGAAAAGAGAGAAAGGGAGACCCCAAGAAAGTCCACGTGAGAGTGAGAGGGGAAGAGAGAGAGAGATATTTTCCACTTGGGGGGGGGGTGAGAACAAGATTGGGAGAGGGGGTGAACCTAAGTCTATTCTCACCCTCTAACAAACAAAATAACCAAGTGATTGCTTCACCACTAAGCAAAGGGGGGTAAGGTTACCCAAGGTCACCCCATTCACCAAAATATCTCACACTATTTGACTAACCAAACCAGGAACTCTCGAAAACCCGGATACGATTCAGAACTGCATATTTTTCCAAACGTTACCGGAATTCGATGAAATTTTTATGGGTTGTACTAAACGGTACCAGGACCCATAATATGCAGTTAGATTTCCAATCAGAGTGCTCTAACTCCCGCAGGTGGCTAAAAGCCAAAATTTTAGCGGCTCTGATCGAAAAATTAAAAAGGCCCTGAAGGACCCAGAAGTGACCAAGGCTTAACCGAAATGGCTCCAAATGACACAGGCATAACAATATTTATTCAATAAAAATATAAAAATGTATACTTTGATGGTTTAGAATTGTCTTTGTTTATACAGCAAAAGATTATATTTAGACTTGTGATATGCATATTTGAGGGAGTCTATTTAGGTTGGGAGGACCCCCAAAGGGATCTTAGCAAAGTAAGGAATGGTGTTCTTACTAGAATTGGGTTCTTAGAGTAACTCTGTTTTTGGTGTGTTGTGTAAGATATTTATTATTCTTATTATTGCTATTATTATTATTCTAGTAAATGAGCAATTTAGTCAGTGCTGCATTATTTATATATGTTATATGGCAGCCTGAGATTTTGTATGCTGGGTGTTATGATTTTGCTTGCTACATAGAATGGAAGAGGAAGTTATAGATTATGAGTTAAAATGTTGTAATGTTTATTTTAGATGTCTTGTGTGTCATTGCTTTATGCGGCATATATATTAAGGAAACGATTTTATTGGTTATGAATAAGTCATTTATCAAGTTTTCATTGTTCAACTCTTCCATAAATCAATGTTGATTTCAGATCTTTATAACTAAATGTCCTTGTAGTCTTGTTAAGCAAACAATGGATCCAAATGAGACTACTTATTTAATTTTCATTGTAATCTATCAGTGCGAAAAAATTGAGGCTTCACTATGCCTCCAACACCAACATTTTCTAACTCTTGGAAGCATGCATTGTAGTTATCTCTGCCTTATATTCTCTGTCATTGCAAACACCTCTGCTTCATCTCCTTAACTTCTTGAATGGTCAATTTTTGTCATGATCACATATTTGTAAATTGATTATACTATACTGCTTTTTTCCATGATCACAAATGATTTAACAATATACTAATAATGTACTCTTATGATTTAATATTGTACCTTTAATGGAGGCACCAACATTTTCTAACTCTTGGAAGCATGCATTGTAGTTATCTCTGCCTTATATTCTCTTTCATTGCAAACACCTCTGCTTCATCTCTTTAGCTTCTTGAATGGTCAATTTTTGTCATGATCACATATTTGTAAATTGATTATACTATACTGCTTTTTTCCATGATCACAAATGATTTAACAATATACTAATAATGTACTCTTATGATTTAATATTGTACCTTTAATGGAGGCACCAACATTTTCTAACTCTTGGAAGCATGCATTGTAGTTATCTCTGCCTTATATTCTCTGTCATTGCAAACACCTCTGCTTCATCTCCTTAGCTTCTTGAATGGTCAATTTTTGTCATGATCACATATTTGTAAATTGATTATACTATACTGCTTTTTTCCATGATCACAAATGATTTAACAATATACTAATAATGTACTCTTATGATTTAATATTGTACCTTTAATGATTAGCAATGTACTCTTTATGATTAACAATGTACAAACTATTTTTTTAATTTATTGTAGTACTTTATATGCTTCATTATATAACATATAATTCTAGAAGGGCCATGAATTGCAGAATGTTCAACAATGTCCAACCATATAGATACATCAGTACCTACATCTTGTAGCATGGTTTTTCAAGGCAAAGCCGTTTGTGGGAGTTTAGGAAGTGGGATGCTAACAAGCTTTTGGGAGAATATCATTCATTCGGTCGATCAACAAGTTAAATAATGAAGTCATTGGTCCAATTTGAAAAACTATTTTCTGTTTTAGTTACATATTGCTATTATTATGTATGAACATCCATTTGTATTACGTCATATTATCTCATATGTTTATTGCTTATTGAGTGCATCTTGATCTGATGATGCTTAAACTATTGTGAATGTATATAGGGTACTAAGTAACAGTAGATCCAGATGAATTAACAATGTATTGGTAGTGCGTAATAGTACTGTACCCAGATGGACTAACAATGTACTGAAAGTAAATTATGGTGCAACCAGATGGACTAACACAACTATCATTCATAACATGAATATCATTCATAACAAAATTTCATTCATAACACATCTAATATTACATAAGTTATACCCTTCCTAGGCCTATCATAGGCCTAACATTCATTACACAACTAATATTACACAACTAGTATTACTTCCACTGATCTTGAAGACATCATCATCAAGCTGTAGTTACTGAGAAGCACGTCAAGTAACTCAGCTTCGAACTATATCTTAGGGATATCCACCAAGATGTAGAATGACGTCTTCTTCAGCACGTTAAAATGATAGTCCCTCACTTCCATCTCGTCCATCGTCTTCCTTTAATAAATAGGAAAATATCGATGTTGAATTAATAAAGACTTGGGAATGAATAACAACTGGATTGTTCATATATACATGAAATAACATATGACAAACATAAGTTTTTTGAAAAAAAAATGTATCAAGAGACTTAAGAATATATATGTATCAAGAGATTAAGAATATATATACCAAGAGACTAAAAATATATGTACCAAAAGACTAAGAATATATATGTACCGAGAGACTAAGATTAAGACCAAACCAAACTCTATGGATCTGATAAGCATTTAACAATTAAACATGAAACTCACAATTAACATATACATACATGATAACAGTGTATCCATATAGATTAACAATGTACTCATAGTAATTAAAAATGTACCTAGATCATATAATAACGTACAGAGCATATACAAACATACATTTCATAAAATTCAACAAGTGGAACATAGAAAAATGTTTACCTCTGTTTCCTTTGATGAAAGCCTTGGATGTTTGAAGTAATGTATTTTCATAACATAATTTCATTCATAACTCAACTTCATTCATAATACGACTATATCATTTATAACACAACTTCATTCATAACATGACTATCATTCATAACACAAGCATTATTACATAAGTTATACCATTCAAAACACAACTTTTGAGTAGGGGATTTGGTGGATGGTTTGGAAGGAGCTTTGGATGAGATTGTATCATGAGATTTGGTGGATGACTAGGGATAATTTTTTGTGGAAGATTTGAACTTTTAAGGAATGTTGGCCACCGTATTAAACCTCAGACTCCTTCTTAGTGTCAAATGCTCTATTCGAACCATTATTTCAATCCTATACAATGTGCAAATACAAAACAAAATATAAATTAGAAGCTAACAAATGTGTACACACAAAAATAATAGTGTATAAAGATAAAAGTAATAACAATATAACAACAATGGAATGTATTTTCATAACTAGGTTTCATAATAACATCTAATATTCTAATATGCTCCTTGACATTCATTAATACTCCAAAAATGCATCTACCATTGCTAACAAGGGCAAAATGCAACAATCCAACTTAATGGATCCAATGTGAGGAGAAATCATAATTGGACACATAATGTTTATGATGATTGAAGTCGGAAGTTCATTTATTCATAGTGATAATTGCATATCTATAAAGTCACATCCATCCTCATTATTAAAAGTTTGTTGAAAGTGTTCGTTGATTCTTAGACAATATATGGTGAGGGGCCAACTTGTGACAAGGATTTAATTGGATTATACAAACAAAATGAATTGACATGCCTCTCTTCATTCAAGGTAAACCTGATAAAACAGGTCATGTTTTAAGACATGATAGTGTACTAATAAGTTTACTAAAAATTAAAAGAACTAACAATGTACCTAGAAGCTCTAACAGTGTACTAATAAATTTAACAATGTACTATTAATAAATAATAGTGTATCAATTGACTAACTGTGACAACAACAAAAGCACAACAGTTCAGCCATTTCTATTCAGTGCCAACAGTATGCGTCTCTAAACCAAACTGTATTAAGTTATCGTTTGCACTTCTACCTATACCAATACAAAGGGAGAAACAAGAGTTCAACAAAAGAAAATAATTTTTTTATCATGCATTTGCAAAGCATAAAAAGAAAATCCACCCAAGGTTTGTGCACCAAATATATTTTTTGTTTGACATAGTTTACATTTTCATTCTTTGGTAAACTTGTCATGGAGACATAGACCCCCTCAAATATGCATATTACAAGCCTAAATAAAGTCATATACATACATGATAACAATGTACTGGGATAAATTAACAATGTACCCAGATTTAAATCCATATCAGCAGATCCTCTAAAATATATATAAAAATATTTATTTCTAACAGGTGATGAAATGAATAATTCAAACCATTACACAAAATGAAATATAAGCAACATAAAATAAGAAAATGTTTGAATATTGATTGGGTTCCAAACATACAAACATATTTAAAAAAAATGAAAAAATAATAAGTTTTATCACGTCAAACGGTTAAAAAAACCATATGATGGAGAAGATCTACTGAGAATCAACAGTTTACCTCTACATATATGTTATATTTGTGTCACTTTTAACCTGCTGGTAACCGTTGGAGCGTTCTGGCAATTTTTCAATTTTTTTTCGGTTTTCGATCGGAACCGCTAATTTTTGGACTGTTAGCTATCGTCCTGAGTTAGAGGTCTCCGATTGGAAATTTAACTGCATATTTGGTGTCCTGGTGCCATTTTAAGCCTCTCACGAAAATTTCATCAAATTCCGGTAACGTTTCTGAAATTTCACAGTTTCAGGGCGTATCTGGGTTTTTAAGTGACCCGGCTATATAAGGTGGGTGAGAAATATCTCATAACACTATTCATCATCCCTACCAATTTCATTTTCTCTCTCCCCTCTCTCATTTTTCTCCCTTTTGAAGCCCTTAGACCCCTCAAACCTAAAAACCTAAAGCATAGGAAGTGTAGATCGGGTCCCGATCTACACCCCGGTGCTTTCAAATCCCTATTCCGGTGAGATTAGCCCCTCCGTCCCCCCACTCTTCTCCTCTGTTTTGGGCTGTTTCGAAGGCCGAGTGAGATCCAGGCGTTGGAAGCCCTTGGGGAAAGGTTTCGGTGCGCGGAGAGCATCCGGACTTCCCTTCCTCCCCTTGGTAAGCCTCTTTTCTCTCTTTTTCATGCTTAGATGTATGTTAGGAGGGTAGATTTGGGGTTGGGAGGCGGTCGGTGGCGGTGGGTGGCCGTCGGAGGGCTGTGGAGGTGGTCGGAGGCGGGGGGTGGCGGGTGGTGGAGGTTGGATGGCTCGGTCTAGGTGTTGGGCTGTCCGGGTAGGCTGGGCGGCTGTTCTGGGAGATTAGGCAGCGGGCGCAGCAGGCTGCGGCACCAGGTGCCGGGCGCGCATGCCCGTGCGCGCGGCGTGCGCGCGGGTGGTGCTGCAGGCGTGGTGGGCGTGCTGGGCGAGCAGGGGTGCTGAGCGCTGGGCGCTGGGGCGCTGGGCGCTGGGCACCGCTGGCGGGCATGCGCGCGGCGTGCGCTCGGGGCAGGCAGGCAGGCTGGGCGCGCAGGCGCGCTGGGTAGGTGGTGCTCGGGCGCCAGGCGGACAGTGCTCGGGTGGGGGGGGTCGTGCAGGGTGCGCGCGGGGCGCGGCGAGGCGGCGGTGGTGCGCGCGGGGTGTGCGCGGGGCGAGACGCTGCGCGCGGGGCGTGCGGGGTGCTCGCGGGCCAGCGCGAGGCGTGCGGGGTGTGCGCGGGCGGCTGCGCTGGGGCGCAGGGGGCGCGCGGTGCACCCGGGAGGTTCGGCGGCGCGTCCAGGTGGCGGGCGGGGGCCCGGCGGTGCGCGGGGTGCGTTGGCTGAGGCGCGGCGGTGCACCAGGGCGGTCGGGTGACCGTGCGGGTGGTTGCCGGCCGTGCGGGTGGTTGCCGGGGTGCTCGGGCTAGCGTGCGTACGGGTCGTATGCACGTTTGCCCGAGTGTTGGGTGTTTGGTTGTGGGTTTTGTGTATTTTGATGTCTTTGGTAGTAGTTGTGGATTTTAACTCACCATATAAATGTCTGTCTTACAGATCCTGACGGGCGGTCGCGCGACGACCCGAACTTCGGTGAGTGGGACAATCCAACCCAGTAGAGAGGGGTCATACGCAATTGGGCGTATACCGACCTCTCCTGGGGCACCATGGATGTATATTAACCTGCAGTAATATGTAATCCATGCTTGCACGATTTAAATGTAGAATGCATGCTACCCTAGTCTTTGTATGTTAGGGACTTGCACCCATAGGATAGGTGTAAGAGCCATGCACCATGCCCCCTGTTTTCATGCTAGGAAACCTCGGCCTATGCATGCGTCCTACTAGTTTATTTATTAAATTAAATGCTAGTGTATGTTAAATCGCATGCCTTAGATAATATTATCGGGAGGAGCCTTGCGAGGTCAACATTGAGACCCGTGTTAGGGTACTCCGTGTTCCTTGTTTGGTTGTCGGGATGTCCTGTATCGGGACCTCATGCTGCCCTCCCAAGGTTTCTAATCCCAGTAATATTATAAGTAATGTTATATAACTGGTATGATTATTAGCACATTTAGTGAATATTATAGGGGAGGGGCCTTGCGAGGACAGCGGTGAGACCCGGGTTAGGGTACTCCGTGTTCCTTGTTTGGTTGTCGGGGTATCCTATATCGGGAACTCACGCCGCCCTCCCGAGTTCTTTTCCCCAATGATATTACAACCTTGCTTTTATTGTATGTGTTCCCTGCATCTTGGTTATTATGCGCCC
Source organism: Acorus gramineus (assembly GCA_030737835.1). NCBI lineage: Eukaryota > Viridiplantae > Streptophyta > Magnoliopsida > Acorales > Acoraceae > Acorus > Acorus gramineus. Next base: position 2,383,621 of record CM060856.1, on the reverse strand, counting down.
TGGAGGAACTCTGAAGAGTTCATGACATTAGAGTTGTAGAGATGTGTTGTTGGCGGATCCGAGTAGATCATATGTGTATGGATAGGCTGTTCTGTCCCCTTCGTTGGATCCGGTAGAGGCTGCCCCAGCGTTAGAAAGGCCGTCCCTTCTAAGGGCTCCCATCAGTAGGCGCCTCCTGATATTTGTGACGGACTGTGCTGAAGTTGTGGGGGTGATAGCCCAGCGGCCTACGGAGTGGAGGAGAGACTATCGGTGGACCAAGGGTGACCAACAGCCTAGTCAGTCTCAAAATCCTATGTCACCCGTGGAAGGGTGAGGGTGAGGGTGTAGTGGGTTGGCGATGAACGACCCATTGGTGTTGTGATTGGATGATTATCAGTCCCAAAATCCTATGTCACCCATTGAAGGGTGAGGGTGAGGGTGTAGTGGGTTGGCGATTGAGCGACCCACTAGTTTGAGTATTGGTTACCATTTTGTGGTTGTTAATAAGAGATTGTGGATTATTAAGATCTGGATAGTGGTCAATATTGTCTGTGATGCATGGGTTGTGCCGTTCACTGAGCGTGTGGCTCACCCCTCGCATATGTTTTCCCCAGTTGCCACTGAGCCTGAGCTGGAGCCGGAGCAGCAGTTGGAGCTTTCCGAGGGATTCCTTCAGTAGCGGAGCAGCGCTACGTTCCGCGAGTGCCAGAGGCTATCAGCATCCTTTCTTGACTGTATGTATTTTATTTCCGTGCTTGGCACGCGTTTGTATATATTCAGTTGTATTTGTGTATATTGGCTCTCACAGGACAGATGATTAGTATCGAGTCTGTAGTATGTTTATTTACAGATTCAGTCTTTTGCTTCCGCATTTGGTGTATATATCATGTCAGGCTCTTTGTTGTCTGTGTGTCATTTTGGTTGTTTGTGTATGATATATTATTGACCTCCTGTGTAGATTCTGATATTTTATATACACTTGCCGCGTCCCGGGGACGGCCGCCCTGGGGCGTGACAATATAGGATGGTCATTTTCTGAAAAAAATAAAAGTGAAAGCCCCATAACTAGTGTAGCAAAAGATTAAGAGTGCCTAACAGAGTAATGGATTAAGGTCATCGCTGCATCGATTTCAATGGAAAATGTGGGAGAGAATTGGTGGGGGAAGTGATTTAGGGTTTCTATGAGGGAAGGGGGACGATTGGGGAAGAAGAAGATCCTTGCTTATGTCGATTTGAATGGGAAACGTGAGAGAGATTTAATGGGGAAAGATTTAGGGTTTGAGGAAGTGGGATGGTTGAGGAAGAAAGGGGGCTCACGTGCGTGCAAATTTGGGAAAGAAAGGACATGTTGGGTAAAAAATAATTTAAAGGGTAATTTTGGTACACTAATGGAGGGTACTAACGGAAAATGTTAAATAGGACCTAGAAATAGTGGAAATGAAAATTAAGGACCCATAAAAAAGTCAAAAGCAACCAGGGACCTAAAAATAATAGGGGGGGGTCGCCGTGAGGACCTCTAATTAATTTTTCCATAAAAAAACTCAAATTATATTGGCACATATCTCACAAAATCAACCTAATCACAAAATAATTTAGAGTAATTTTTTTTATATGAGAATATGTGAAATACATTAACAAAATTAAGAGGGTGAAATATTTTAACAAAGTTAAGAGGTACGAAATATTTTAAGAATCTAATTACATAATGGTAGGTTAGTCTTTCGTGTTTTCAAAATTGTGAAATGTGATTTTGTTAGGTATAATTATAAAAAGTGGCTGATTTGGGTATTTCTAACTTTTAGGAGACTTTTCTTATCATTTTCCGTTTAGATAATAATATTTTTTGTGATTTTAAGAAGATTTGAGGGAGTTAAGACGATTTTTGTATTTTATGGGAACTTTATTTTATTTTTATAAGTTTTCAGGGAGTTAAAATAAATTTTAAAATGGTATAACAGTAATTTACCATGCATGGTTAAGGTTAACCACATGCCAGGTTAGTTATAAAGATTAAAATAAATATTGTCATAATAAGATAGAAACATGAGGGGATTTATAAATTTTATAGGGATTTTTTTTCTGATTTTCATAAGTTTTGAGAGAGTACAACGATTTTTTTCTAAAAAATATTTATGTCACTGCAATCTCTTTATATATATATATATATATATATATATATATATATATTATCTTTCATAAAAATATATATTTCGTTACATGATATATATATATATATAATAAATTATATATAATTAATAATAGAATATGTAAAAAAATAATAACTAATTAGTGAAATATTATTTATTATTACGAGTGCAGGTCGCTAAAAGACATGTTATTATGAATAATATTATCAAATAGACTGACACACCTAACAAATTTTGAAGCTACTGATAAGACACTGTTTGTATATATAATAATATATTATATATATAAAAAATAGTCATTATTCGAATTCCATTTCGCATGACTTCCATGATCTTCATATTATTATAATGAATGATTCACTTGGCAATCGCTGGCTTTTATAATAATATATATAATACATATTAAAATGAATGAGAAGTCAATACAAACTTCTCTGGTTTCTGTGATTACGTTTATGGATGATATGTAGTTGGTGGGGCTTAGGGAAAAATTTAGAATGACAGAAGTTGCTAGTCACAATCATTTTTGGCAAGGTGGAATGATTAAAAAAAACAAAACCATGCTAACAAGCTCGCTCCAAAAACAAAAATACGTGGGAGTTAGATCCCTTATTGCTTTCAGGTAGGCCTGTCAATAGATCGGGTCTGAGTTGGATCGGAGTGAATTTGAACCCGACCCGTTTGATTGTCAGGTCTTTCGGGTCGGATCCATATGAGGTCTTGAATCGGGTTGGGTCAGGTCCGATCGATCCACTAACAAGTCCAGGTTAGACAAAGAGAAGTTGAAGAACTTCTTAAGGGTCTACAATGACTTCATGTTTTTTTCTTTTTAATAGAGTCTTGTATATTATAAATAGTTCTTCACTATTTTAATTTTTTAATGTTTTATGAGGGAACATTTGGAATACAGTTTGGATTATTATGCTTTTATGTGAAGTCAAAAGGTTGTAAAAATATTTCAAATGTTTAAAATTTTAAATGATTATTCAATATTTAGTTATAAATGTTTGATTGAAACATGAATGTTAGGTTGGATCATAAATTAAAAAAATCACATAATATTTGGGTTGGGTTAATCGGGTCCAACGGGTCCATAGGAGCGGGTCGGGGTGGACCCAGGCCCGACCCATTTTGATTGTCGGGTCGGATATTTATGTCTTTTATCTAGTCGGGTTCGGGTCGACTCGTGACCCGTTGACAGGCCTACTTTGAGGCCTAGTTTGGCATGGGGATAAGGGGTTGGGATAAGAAAAAAAATTGGGTTAAATTACTTGTTATCCCATATGGCATTAAAAAAGGGATAAAGCATGGACAATTGTCCACATTTTGAGATAAAAAATGAGGATAGTTTGTTATGGGTAAAAGGTGTAACAGACTTTATTTTAATTTTTTATCCCTATTTTATAAAATTAGGATAACATTTATGACTCCCTTTTCAACAAAAAAAAAAAACAAAAACAAAAAAAAAGAAAGAATGTGTTGTTGGGTTTGGGCTCATAATGGGTCCAGCCCATGAGCGCTTGATATGCCCATGCTTGGGCATGCACGTGTACTATGTACACGATATTAATATAGGGCCCTCATTAGGGCTTTATCTACATAGGCCAAGGAAAGAAAAAGAGGGCGTTCGGCGTGTATTCAGTGCAGCAACAGTGGAGAGAGAAGAGAGACGAGAGAGAGAAGAGTGGAAAGAGAAAAAAAAGAAGAGTTGCTCCTTCTTTAAGTTCCTCCGCGATTCCAATCTACATCGAGGTTGTGTTCTCCATATTTTGGAAGATTATTTAAAGTTTTATTGAGGTAACCTTATATCCCTCTTTCATCTTGTATTTCTTAAGTTTTGGACAAAACTTAAGAGGACTTTATTATTATTATTATTATTTGATATAGTGGATTTTTTGTCGGAGTGCCCCGTTGATGTAGGCTTAAGCCGAACCATGTTAAATTGTGTGTTTTCTTATGGCTTGCATGCTTTTATATTTTTCTGATTGTGTCGGTGATTGATTAGGGCTTCGTATATATTATTCCGCGATTAGTATTATTTATTTCACATAAATTAAATTGTTAAAAATCCCAACAAGTGGTATCAGAGCAAGGTTGAATTTATTTGTGTGAGATAGTTATAGAGAATTCCATCGGCAAGATGATTGATTTGAATAGTTTCAATTGGTTGATGTGGAAGCCCAAGATGGAGGACATCATTTACTGTAAGGATTTGTTTGAACCAATTGAAGGAGATAAAAGCAAACCAGAAAAAATGACAAAAGAAGACTAGACCAAATTTGAATAGAAAATGGGTTGCTAATATTCAACAATAAATTGATCCCAGCATATTCCATCACATTGCGAATGAGACGAACGCACACTCTTTATAGAAAACGCTTCAGTCTTTGTATGAGAAAAAGATTGTAGGGAATAAAGCATTTTTAATCAGAAAACTCGTGAATTTAAAGTTCAAAGGTAACAGTGTTGCAGAACACCTGAATGAGTTTCAGAGCTTGGTGAATCAGTTGACTAATATGAAGATGACTTTGGATGATGAGTTACAAGCACTACTGCTTTTGGGATCTTTTCCAGACAGTTGGGAAATGTTAGTCATCACATTGAGTAATTCTGCTCCAGATGGTGTGTTGTCTATGAGTACAGTTCCGAGCTGCTTGTTCAATGAAAAAACAAGAAGAAAATCAGCGAATACAGATGATGCACAATCACTTGTCACAGAGAATAGGGGGAGGACCAATGGTCGAGAACAAGAAGGTCATGGCAGTCGAGCAGCTAGTGAAGATTTTGGATCGAAAGTAGCAAATTTTGCGCAACAAGACCATTCCGTTGGTCAAAGTGCAATGGCAGTTGTCACGCCCCAGGCGTCCCCGAGACGTGGCAATAATAAATATGTAATATCAGTTATCAATACATGAGGTCAATAAGGACACCAACAATAATACACAAGGCAGCAAAGCAAGGTAAAGATAACTGACTGAAAAGCGGAAGAATAATATATAACAATGTCTGTAAATCAAAAACATTATTACAGACCCGAATACACAATCAATGTCCTGTGGAAGCCAAGTCTAGACCAAAGAATATACAACCTGTGCCACATGCACGATTTACAAAGCATAAATGACTCTAGGAATGCTGACAGCCTCGCACTCGCCACCCGCCGGAAGAATGCTCCACGCCCATAAGACCACGCCACAGGAAAGCTCCAGCTCCACGCCCAACACTGCCCCTGAAAAGAAACAGTATGCGAGGGGTAAGCTACAAGCTCAGTGAGTCGTTGGCTTTCCAATGTCTACAGAAGCAAGTCAAGGTCTGAAGACAAAGCATGCTACCATTGCGGTAAAGCTAGTCACTTCAAGAGGAATTGCCGAATTTGGAAAAGAGAACAGAATGAGGTATTATCAGAAGAAGAAAGATGATGACAAGAACATCACGACGACTCCATATATGGATGAGTTTGTAGCTCTCTCTTTCGGAGAGGAAAAATGATCAGAATACTGAGTGGATAGTTGATATGAGAGCGTCTTATCATACGACTCTTGAGATGGATTTCTTCACTTCGTACAGGGCAGGAGACTTTGGCATTGTGAAGATGGGAAATACTAGTCACTCAAAGATTATAGGAATTAGTGATGTGTGTATACGCACTGATGTAGGACACACATTGACTTTGAAAGATGTTCGTCATGTCCCTGATTTGTGCCTCAATATGCTTTCTGGGATTGCTTTGGATCGCCAAGGATTTGAGAATCACTTCGGCAATGGAAAATGAAAACTCACTAAGGGTTCGCTAGTTGTTGCTAGAGGAAAGGCATGATGTACTTCGTACAAGACAAAGATAAAAGTGTGCAAAGATGGAATGAATGCAGCTAAAGAGGATTCGTCTCCAGATTTATGGCATAGGCGGCTTGGTCACATGAGCGAGAAGGAGCTACAAGTTCTGGTAAAGAAGTCTCTTATTCTCTTTACCAATGGTGTGTCTCTTTGCTCTTGTGGTTACTGTTTGATTGAAAAGCATCATAGAGTTTCTTTTGGTAGATGTTCGAAAAAGAAGTCTAATATTTTGGACTTGATTCACTCTGACGTTTATGGTTCATTTGAGGTTGAATTGATTGGTGGCAATAGGTATTTTGCTACATTTGTTGATGATGCATCCAGGAAAGTATGAGTTTACTTGTTATGAACAAAGGATCAAGTGTTTGAGCACTTTCAACACTTTCATGCCATGGTGGAACAGGAGACAGGAAAACGGTTGAAGTCACAGAGGACCGTTAATGAAGGAGAGTACAGTTCGAGGAGGTTCAGTGATTATTGCTCGCGTCACGGTATTCGACACGAAAGGACTGAGCCCGGTACTCTACAGCACAATGGTGTTGTCGCAGAACAAATGAATCACACTATTGTTGAGAAATTCAGATGTATATTGAAGAAGGCTAGATTGCATGAAACCTTCTGGGGTGAAGTTGTTTTGACTGCCTACTATTTGATGAACATGTCACCATCAGTTCCTTTGGATATGGAAATTCCAGAGAAGGTTTGGTCTAGGAATGAGGTTTCATATTGGCATCTGAAGGTCTTTGGATGTAAAGCTATGGCGCTCGTACCCAAAGAGGAGAGACAGATCTAAGCTTGATGAAGTAGTCTCATGTATCTTCCTTGGTTATGGAAATGAGGATTTCGGCTATGGGCTATGGGATCCAACAACGGAGAGGATTGTTCAGCACATGGATGTGGTTTTCTACGAAAACCAGACTATTGAAGATTTCGATGGGGTTCCAAAATCAGTTGGTGGTGTTGCAGATTTGACACCGATTCCTTCTCCGATTCATCCGGCTACAGATGGGGAGAAGATGAGAAATGAAGACTTTGATAAGGTGCCAGAGATACCTGACATTGATGAAGATTCAGAACAGGAAGCTCTTGAGCAGGGGGAGCAGTGTCATCAGTCAGAGACAGAGATTCCGGTGAAGAAGTCATCAAGAGAGTTAGAGACAGATATTCCGATGAAGAGGTCATCAAGAGATTAAGAGACTACAGAGATTCTGATGAAGAGGTCATCGAGAGAGTCAGAGACTACAAAGATTGCGATGCAGATATCATCGAGAGAGAATATACCATCATTGAGTTACCCCACCTTTGAGTATATCTTTTTTACTGAAGAGGGGGAGGCAAAAAGTTTTCGAGATGTGGAGTCTCATGAAAAACAGAATGGGTTCAAGCTTTGCGAGAAGCTGGACAGCATGGACTCTCGGTGAGGAGTCACAGGACGGGTTCCTCCCTCATTGGGCTGGAGGGGGAGATTGTTGGGTTTGTGCCCATAATGGGTCCAGCCCATGAGGGCTTGATATGCCCATGCTTGGGCATGCACATGTACTATGTACACGATATATATAGGGCCCTTATTAGGGCTTTATCTACATATCGACGCACGGCCAGGGAGAAAAAGAGGGCGTTTGGCGTGCATTCGGTGCGGCAACAGTGGAGAGAGAGAAGAGTGGAGAGAGAAAAAGAAGAAGAGTTGTTCCATCTTTAAGTTCCTCCGCGGATTCCGATCTACATCGAAGTCGTGTTCTCCATATTATTTGGAAGAATATTTAGAGTTTCATTGAGGTAACCCTGCATCCCTCTTTCATCTTATATTCCTCAAGTTTTGGGCAAAACTTATTATTTGATATAATGGATTGTTGTCGGAGTGCCCCATGGATGCAGGCTTAAGCCGAACCACGTTAAATTGTGTGTTTTCTTGTGGTCTACATGCTTTTATATTTTTCTGATTGCGTTGGTGATTGATTAGGGCTTCGTATATATTATTCTGCGATTAGTATTATTTATTTCACACAATTTAAATTGTTAAAAATCCCAACATGTGTTTCACCAAACAATATTAATGACCCATTAATAGAAAAGGTAGATCAAATATTTTTAAATTTTTTTTGAAGTTATCTCATATTTGATCCAAATAAAAGATTGAGGATAAGAACACAAAAAATTAGGATAATAAAAAGCATTACCAAATGTAAATCTGGATAAAAATACTATTTTTTTTATCCCTATAAATTAGGCTAACTTATCCTAAAAATTTATCATTTTACCAAACTAGGCCTCAGGGTTTTGTTCATATGTTTCATGGATTGATGTGATAAACATAATGAACAATATGAAACTAAACTTATGTATGTTCATTTAGGTGGAAGAATAGATGTGGAATATGAATAAATATACCCAACAATCCTATTCGTTTACAAGCAATAGATGATAAAATTATGAAGAGAAATAACTTTTTTATTATTTTAGATCTATTTCATATCTCCCATTAACTCTCTTCATTATTGATTTGAGATGTATATCTAGATTAAAAAAATTACAGATCTCTTTCATCCATAAAACCTGAGTGAGACTGAGAGATCTAGTGAGTTGCGAGTCACAGTTATGTTTGGCAAGGTGGAATGATCAAGAAATTCAAAAGTCCACTGCATACAAGCCCACTCCAAAAGCATAAATACTTGGGAGTCAGATCCCCCATTGCTTTCACGGTTTTGTGCACATGTTTCATATATCGAAGTGATAAACATAATGTTTAGGGAGAAGAATAAATGTTGAATATGAATGAGTAAACTAATAATCTTGTAGGGATAAAAAATCAGTCCACAAACTATGCTCCACATATCGATAGCCCATGACCCGATTAGCGAGGGCACACAACCTGAATGGCCCATCGTATACGGATTTGGCCTGTCAAACTCTACATACCTGACGATCGAGCACATATTCAAGTCATTATTTCATAATTAAATTTTTGAATCAAGGATCATCAACAACTGATTCTCTGAATCCTCACATATATACTAGATTTAGAGCTATCATTAAATTGATTCTCTAATATCCCAACAATGTATCCTGGATTATAAAAAATCACCTATTGATAAACAAGATCCCAACAAATTATGTGTATTAATCAAGGGATAATGGCAGCAGATTATGTAAATCCCTCTAATAACGCATTATCAATTCCGTGAATCTAAGATCTCTTCCCATCCGTTTGATGGGAGAGAGATCCACACTGGATACTGGGGCATCCACCAAACTACTGTAAATAGAGAACCAATCTCCCTATTGAGGTGTGTGAAAATTCCTTTTACGAAACTTTAAATTGTACAATTGACTGACTTGAGCGTCGGAAGGTCTTCTGTAGGTCACCCCCAACCTTGTTTCCGACGATGCATGAGGAGGAGAATCACCGGTGACACAGCGGAAGCTGTCGAGAGAAGCGTAGTGGAAGGATCCTATCGACCTAAACCTGGATCGCTATTTTTTGCTCCTCCAAATCTTATTTATAAAGAATAGATGGATATAGTTATGTGACAGAGGAATGATATTTTTATTAGTTTAGATCTATTTCATATCCCACATGGAGTCTCTTTTTCATTGATTTGAGATGTCTATTTAGATTAAAAAATTTACAAATCTCATTCATCCATAAAACATGAGAGAGACTGAGAGATCTAGTGAGGACCATTTGAGAAGAGGTGATTAAAAAACATGAGAGAGACTGAGAGATCTAGTGAGGACCATTTGAGAAGAGGTGATTAAAAAACATGAGAGAGACTGAGAGATCTAGTGAGGACCATTTGAGAAGAGGTGATTAACAGAACTTGAAAAGGTTTTTGTGGGCTAGAGGAGGTGAATACAATAAGAGAATTTGTAGGATGCGAGATGTGAGGATATCGTGATTGGAATTGCTTCCAACATGGTGGACGCGACCGGCTAAGACGAGGACAAGTCAGGGAATGAAATGATTGATCTAAGAAGGACCTAGGCAGAAGTAGTCACGATTGTTGGGTATAAGAACTTCATTCTTTTCAATTAAGAATAAATTTATCTTACAACATAGGGTTTTCTAGTAAAGGTTTTCCTCTTAAAAAATTTCTCTATATGTTTGACTGATTACTGTGAAGCATGATTAATATATGTTTGATAGTGAATGCTTAAGATATCTAACACATAATTGATCTAATTTATTTCTTTGAACAACTCAAATAATTAATTGATCTTTCACAATAAGATAAATCATAATATCAATTAATTAATCAAAGAGTTCTAAAGTCCCCATGGACTTTTTTAGAAGTGTGCAGTAATTATCATATTTTTTTTATTCATCTGAATGTACATATATTATGCATGTAATTCCTAAACCTAGACTTATGGTTGGCTGAACCATGAACACATACAAATTCTATCTATATGTGTGTGTGTGCACACCTCTTCTTTCAAGTGAATACATATTCTGCATGTAATTCCAGAACCTACAAATATGGTTATCCGGACCATGATCACATACAAATTTTCCCCTATTTATGATGTAGTCACCATTCTACCTAGACTTAGGTTTAGTCACCATCAAATCATCATCCATTTCAATGTATTTTAATTATTAGACAGTTAAAGAAAATATCCCCATAAATTATATATTTTCCCATGAATTTTTACCATCCTTTTCTCCACATACATGATCGCCCCATTTCATTTTCTTTATGGAACATTTTTTCACTTTCCGATTGAAATGTATTTCAATTGGACGGTGATTACAGGTGACTGCATATTAATAGAGTCCACACCATATCACCTGTGTGTGCGTGCGCGAGCGCGTTTGAAGGTGACTTGAAAACACAATTATTTGATTGAAAATCTCATTTCAAATTTGAAATTAACATTGAATTACATTCATTAACTTGATAATCCTAGCTCATTTTTCATAAAATGATTTTCAATTTATATCCTAGAATCTCAAATTCAATGTTAATAAATTTATGATTAATTTATCAACCAAAAAATTTCTAAATTTTGCAATACATGATCTATGCAAGTCAATTTTCAGCCATCTGCTGATATTTTGAAAGCATGCAAGATTTTCAAATTCGAAACTATCATCTAACTTTTTACAATATCATTTCATGAATTTTGCGTAGACATTTTTAATGGTGAGTGAGACTATATAAGTACTATCAACTCAATAATTAGTATTTGAATATCAAATCAAATCAAAACCATTTTGATCATTAATCCCATTAAATGACTTACATTTTTCACTAAAACAATTTATAGTGTTCTATAAGTTTTAAGTCCACTAGGAACACAAGACTCCATGCAAATATGATCTATCAAATTCATTTTGTTTCAAAAATATTTATTTGAACAAATGTAGTTTATTTACCAAAGTAATAATCACTTATCCTTCAAAATCAACTACAAGTATGACAATATTCCCTTATCAACTCCTACAAGTTATTTTCTTTCCCCATCGAACGGCAATCTACAATCAACTAGGATTGATAATCTTGATAAAAGTTCTTCAATAATTTTCTTCACATTAGAATTTTGGAGTATGAATATGATGTTTGATCATCATATATGATGCTTAAACTATTGCTGGGAGTGGTGGGTTGAAATATCCAAGGGACCCAAGTGTCCCAATAGATTCATGGATTGAGTGAGGGTGCTATGAGTTCTCACACTATTGGTTCAGTCTCACATTTCCCATTGATGAGCATTGATGTCTTCGCCATTGAAATACACTCTCTGACCATTCACAACCAGCTAGGCTCAAATCCATGCCTTTGAAGGAGCTTGAGAATGAACTCTCATTTGACATTGTCATATGCTTTAAAAAAATTAAATTTAATGACGATACTTTTGTAGTTTTTATGGTCCAAAGTTGAAGTCATGATAAAAATATATTTAGAGATTGTAAAATATATTTCTAAAATTCTGGAGATTGTGAAATTTGTCTCTAAGATTCTTGAGATTGCTGAATCTTTTTATTTTTAAATTTGTTTGTTTCCTCTATATATATGTTCTTGAGGAAAATAAAATAGGGTGAGGCATATAGACAATTCTTCTCAATAAAATCATCACTGTCTGCCGCCCGTGGATGTAGGCAATTTGTCGAACCATGTAAATTCCTTGTCTTTTGGGTGATTGTTTATTTTATTTGCTCGTTTTTTCTCTCAAATCCTCAAACTTAGATCTATTTGGAGAGGTTTTCCGTAACAACCTTTTTCGTTTATCACGATGGATTGCTTAAATGCATTCATGAATGACCATGAAGTCATTTTGGAGCAATCGCCGAAGAATGAAAGCCATTTGATTATCCTCAATCGTACTGCCAACCACCTTCTTCGATTTGTTTGTTAGAACTTTAATAATGACTATGTAGCATCGGCCCATTGATCAAGCTGATGGGTATGAACCATGTAGCATATGTGTGTATTTTGTGTGATACACCCAGTCTAAAAAATAAATTACTTAAAAGTTACATGTATTTAGAAAATGAGCGCAGCGCTGGTACACTTAGCCCTTTTTGTATCTCGTTTTGTAGTCTAGTATATTATCATAGTGTATGAATTTCTATCACAGTGTATGGAATAAAAAAATTTATTATTTTTTTAACGCAAAAAAATATACTAGTATATATATTTCAGTATGTAATTTATTTCATCAAACTGCATGCATTTCAATGGAGGAGTGTATGATTTTTTTTAAAAAAAACTGGTGTGTACTGAAATTGAAGCTACAATGGGCTGGACTTATCATTTTCCCTACAAAAATCAAAATACAGAAAATAAAATTTATGATATTTTTATGATGGAAAATTATATGTCCAAACTCTATAGCAGTTTCAATTGCAGTTCACACTTTTTAAAAAAAAAAATCATACTCTCCGAATGAAGTGTATGTTGTTATATGAAATGAAGTATATACTAAGATACATTAGTGTATTTTATTCAAATTAAAAAAATTAAATTTTTTTTTATATATTATAATAGAACTTATATATTATGATAATGTAGTATATACAAAATATAAAACTGTTGTAATTTCGTAGAACAGACCAAGTATACGTGCGCTCTTTTATGATGATTTAGAGCGGCTCGAATTGAGCTTCAAAAACCAGATTTGAAGGCAATTTTGTTTGTTCCAACTCCAATTGGCCTTCAAAATGAAGGTTCTTGGTCTTCAAAATTATTTTGAACTCCATATTTAGAGACTCACTATTTGGGTCTCCATATGTCACATCAAATGTAGGTAATCCTACAAATGACCTTGTTAACTTAGAACAACTTATATGTTATGATAATGTAGTATATACAAAATATAAAACTGTTGTAATTTCGTAGAACAGACCAAGTATACGTGCGCTCTTTTATGATGATTTAGAGCGGCTCCAATCGAGCTTCAAAAACCAGATTTGAAGGCAATTTTGTTTGTTCCAACTCCAATCGGCCTTCAAAATGAAGGTTGTCTGTCTTCAAAATCACTTTGAACTCTATAGTTGGAGATTCACTATTTGGGTCTCCATATGTCACATCAAATGTAGGTAATCCCACAAATGACTTTGTTAACTTAGAACAATTTTTAATAAATGACATTTAATTCCAACAAAATTATTAAATTCAGAAATTTTCATTTGTATTTAATAAAATATGAAATTTTAAGAAATTTGTGTTAAATTGTTTACCAACAATTCATTTAAAGTTCAAAAGCAATGTTTCAAAAACATTGGATATGACTTGATAGACATGTATTGTTCAATCATCATTGGATTCTTTCACAGCTTGGAAATAATAAACATTCAACGCTATTGTTGTAACAACTGCATATTTTTTATAATTATATATTATTTATATTTATATATAGAGAGAAATAATAATTTATTATTTTTGTACAATTGTTTAGATCAAAAGGTTGGTATATTATTTTCGTTGGGCCTTGATAGGGATTGTTAGTATGTTAAATGGGCTTGTGGATCTAGTTAGTGGGCTTTAATAGAGGTTGTTGGTATGTAAATTGGATCTAGGGACCCAGTTGTAATTATTAGATTTTGGGTTAGCCAGGGAAGGACCTGTTTATAAATTTTAATTCTGTCTGGACCTATCTGAAATTGTCCCTCCGATTTTCTCAATCCGAAATTTTAACGGCCCAGATATTTAAGGGATTTTGATTGCAAATTAACCCCTTTAAATACCCCCATTACCTTTTCCATTAACCCTAATTCGAGTTGAGATCTTGAGGCATTGTCATTGTCAATCTAGGTATGTTTCCTTCATCCCTTCTCTCTTGAATCTTTTATTCTTTTGGTTCTTGATCATGATCTTCTTAGTTTTTCCTTTTCATGGTGTTTATGTGATTTGGGTTTTAGAACTTAGATTAGATGGTGGTGATAGAGATTTATCATGAATGGAAGATGTTTGTTAAATATTAATTTTGGGTGATTGTGTTATGAAGAAGGATTTTGAGCGATTGTCTTTTGTATTTGGGTATATTTTGTATTTGGGTCTATGAGAGAGAGAGGGACATGTGGGTATTGGAAGGAGATGAGAAGAAGAGGCAAAGGAGCTCAAAAAAAAAAGAAAAAAGGAGAGAGACAGGGTTGAGTCGCCGGTGGGTCTCCGGACGGCGGGCCCGGCGGTGGGTTTGGAGGAGGAAGGGTGATGGTTGTGGTGATGGGTTTGAAGTTTTCTTGGTTGGGTAGAAGAGGTAGATGAAGGAGGAAGAAGAAGAAGATGAAGGAGGAAGAAAGGAATATATGGGTTTGGGTTGGTCCAGAATTTCTGGATAGTGGGCCTGGGCCCAACCTACTGGCCCGTTGGCCAGTGGGTCTTGGGCTTTGGGTATTCTGGAATTTCTGGTTTTATTGGACAATGGTTCTAGGTCCAACCAGATTGGCCCATAAACCAGTGGGTTCCAACGGCCCGTTGTCCAGTGTGGGCTATTGGAATAAATGAGTTAGAATAAATGGGTGGTTTATTTAATATGGCTTTTCAATTTATTTTTATTTATTAGAATTATTATTCTATTTCAGGAGTTTATTATACAAATTAGCCCGGTATTGTGTCACGCATATTATCGTTGAATCGGAGGTAAGTAGATTTGAGTTTCATATGTAGTTTCAAAAGAATATATTATGTATTCATGCTAGGACCATCTATTTTGTGGAATATAACTGTTAGTTTCAAAATAAAAATGTGAGCATGCCTTTTATTGAGATATTTATCATGAATTGATTGGTGTGTTGAGATTTTTGCGTGCTCTATTCTTTTGTTAATTTTGAAGATATGATAGGTTATCAATGCATCCATTCCGTCTAGGTGGCCAACGTCTAGGTGGGCGTACGTCTACGTGGCCAGGTCCAAGAATGTAGGACCCAAGTCTTTGTCGCTATGTCTATGCGGCCATGCCTGTGAATGGCCCCGTGAGCTAGGTGCTGCGAAGGCGAACATGCGTGTTCGTGGCGTTGCATGCATCATGTTGGATAAGACTGTGTGTGTGTATATATATTATTGCTTGTCTTGGTGGCCTTGTTGTATATTTATTTTCTTGATATATTACATGTCTGTGTAGACATATTACGATATTGATATTTTGAATATAAATGTACTAACGGGATGATGATGGTCCATTCACTGAGCGTGTTGTAGCTCACCCCTCCTTTTCCCCTTTCATATTTGAGGATCGAGTAGTAGCGTTTGTGGATCTTGAAGGCGTTAGCGTGATCAAGTTAGGGTTGTCGACCTTGATCCTCTAGTTTTGCTTTCATTAGGATGAATAAAGCCTTTCTTTTGGCATGTAGTAGACTTTCCTTAGCTCCATCAGCAAAACCTTAGATAGTGTTACGTTTAATAATTATTATGTGTGAAATCATCCAAACTTGGGATGAATTATTGATAGATCTTGGTGATGTCTTAAGTAATAATTTATCAGTGTAGTTTAATTGATTATTTATTTATGCTTGGTTGAATAATGGTTAATTTCCTTAGATTACTCTGAGATTCAAGGTTTATGTCACGTAGCGCACCGTCTCCCTCGCCTAATATGGGCGGCGGATTTGGGGGTGTTACAAAGTGGTATCAGAGCCTAGGTTTTTCCTGTTAGGGCTAGGGAATAGGAATAGAAGACATAAGCTTGCATGCATATAGGACACGTTCTAACTGTGCGTTGCTTCATAATAGGAGAAACAGAAGATGGCGGGATATAACAACGCCTTACGTCAGGATCTTCAAACCCTGACCGATTTGGTTGCACAGTGTCACGCCCCAGGGCGGCCGTCCCCGATACGTGGCAAATATATATAATATCAGCAGTCTATACAAGAGATCAATAAAATACTCTAAACAACATCGAAAATGACAACACAGACAATAAGGTAGCTGACATAATATATACAAATAGCGGAAGCTTAAACGACTGAGTCTGTAATTCAAAGACATATTACAGACCCGATACATAATCAACTGTCCTGTGAGAGCCAATATACACAATGACATCCAAATACAAGTATGTGCCCAAGCACGGATAACAATACATACAATAAAAAAGGGGATGCTGATGGCCTCTCTCTCTCGCAGAACGTGACGCTGCTCCGCTATTGTGTGGTGCCTCGGGGAGCTCCTCCTTCAGATCCGACTTAGATATAACTGGAGGGAAAAGAATATGCGAGGGGTGAGCCACACGCTCAGTGAATAGCACAATTCATGCATCACAATTCATATTAAGCTTAAATAATTTATAGTCCCTAAAACGGGAACACCTACACATTCTAGTGGGTCGTTTTATCGCCAACCCACCTCCCCCCTCACCCTCACCCTTTACTAGGGGTGACATGGGCCTCTTGGGGCATACTAGACCGCTCTCCACCCCTGGTCCACCCGGTAGCCTCTCCCACACTCCGTAGCCTCCACCTGGTATACTCCCACTATCAGTACTGTCCGACGCATCGGAGGTACCTACGGACAGGAGCCCTCTATCAGGTCAGCCAACGCCGGGGAGTCCCTACATCGGATCCAACCAAAAGGAGAAGACAGCCTACTCACACGGATACGATCCTCTTGGATCCGTCGACACCGATTTGTAACGCTAATAATGTCATGAATTCTCAAGAATTCCTCCAGGGCGCATAACTCAGATGCGGGGAGACATATATTATAACAACAAGGTTATAATATTCTCTAAGGCATGCTTATAACTATATGCTCTCATTTTTATTTAATTAGATTAAACTAGATGGGAAACATACATAGTTCGGGGCATGGTGTCTAGGCATGCATAGGCCTCTATACGTGATGTATGGGTGCATATCCCTAGCATACAAGTCTAAGGTGGCATGGATACATCATATTAATCATGCATGCATAGTTTTATATTTATTACAAGTTAATACACAATTATGGTGCCCCAGGGGAGGGCAATGCACGCCTACGTGCATCGAACGCCTCCCTACTGGGTTGGATTGTCCCACTCACCGAAACCCGGGTCGTTGCGTGACCGTCCGTCAAGATCTGCAAGACATGGGCATTCAATATGGTGAGTAAACTACACAAATACATAAGAAATTTACTAGAAATACCCAACACTCGGACAAGCATGCATACGGACCCGCACGCATGCGAGCACGCGCGTACGCACGCGAGTCCGAGTGCCCCGACACCCTCCTGAACCCTCGGGCAGCCATACGCATGGCCCCCCGCACGCGCACGCACGAATGCGCACGCCCGCACGCGCCCCTGGCGCACTGCCGCGCCCCTGCCCGCGCGCCCAGACGCGCTGCCGCGCGCGCGCGCACGCTTGCGCGCGCCCGCCGCGCAGCACCCTGCGCGCACGCGCGTGCGCCCACCAGCGCGCGCGTCTGCGCGCGCCAGTGCCTGTCTGCGTGCGCAGACGCGTGCGCGCCCGAGCCCCTTCCACCCCTCCTCAGCCCACCCTCATCCCCTAACACTCATGCATAGCATGCATACCCAAATACACACCCTAAACAAGCATCTAAGCAAGCTAAGGGAGGAGGAAGACTTACCCAAAGAGAGGAAGAACAAGGGAGGAAGCTCGGGTGCCCTTCGCGCACCAAATCGCCACCACCAAGACCACCTCCTCCTCAGCCACTCTCAGCCCTAAATATTGCTGAAACAGGGGGAGGGGAAGCCATGAGAGGGAGGTAAACAAAGGGGAAAACAAAACAAAGACCATAGAAAGATAGATCACAACCTTACCTATCTTTTCCCCTTCTAGGGTTTCCTTTTCTTTCTCCTTCTACTACCTCTAATGGGGGAAAATAACAAGAGGGAGAGATGGATCTTTTTGTGTGTGAGAGAGATGAAGAAGAGAAGAGAAGGGAAGAAGGGGACGCCCACTTTAGGGCACACACATTCACACACACACACTCACACACTTAGGGTTTTTGGTTGCTTGACTTTGAGTCAACCGAACCACACAAAAAAAAAAAACCATTTGACCAAGTCAATGGTCAAACTTGACTTGGTCAAAGTCCTCTTTGACTTGGTCAAGTCCCCCTTTGACATTCCCACTCGGTCAAAACCCGATTACGATTCGGAACTGCCAAATTCTGAAACGTTACCGGAATTCGATGAAATTTTCGTGAGTGGTTTGAAATAGCACCAGGACACATAATGTGCAGTTAGATTTTCAATCATAGTTCTCAAGCTCATGATGACAGCTAAAAGTCCAAAATTTTAGCGGTTCCGATCGAAAAAAGAAAAAGTTGAAAAACTACTAGAAATGTCCCAAAGGTGACCAGAAGGCTAAAAGTGACAGATATATAACACACAGTCTGTAATGCCCTAGGCTTACACAGCAAGAAATTGTCCGCTTTGCCCCTAAATGGGCTCACGATTTTAAAACGCGTCTTGGTGTGTAAGAGTTGTGCTCACACATAAGCACATACTATCTCCTCCCATTAGGCGATGTGGGACTAAGCACCAAACCCTTACCCTCACCCAATCCATGGGCCTCTTGGGACTGTTGGGCCTCCCCCTCAACGGGCCGGGTGTCACAATCACCCCCCTAATGGGCCACACGTCCTCGTGTGGGGCCGCACCCACCATCGCGAAATGGACAGGCTCTGATACCAATTGTAACGCCCCAGGCTTACACAGCAAGAAATTATCTGCTTTGCCCCTAAATGGGCTCACTGTTTTAAAACGCGTCTTGGTGTGTAAGAGCTGTGCTTATACATAAGCAGAGACTATCTCCTCCCATTAGGCGATGTGGGACTAAGCACCAAACCCTTACCCTCACCCAGTTCATGGGGCTCTTGGGACTGTTGGGCCTCCCCTTCAACGGGCCGGGCGTCACAATTGTTCAATAGTCTTATCCCACCAGCATTGGATTTTTTTGCATAAAGGAATGACAAACATCCAAAGCTATGAGAGCTGACAATACATAGATGTCTTATCCCATCAGGTCAGATAACTGGATTAGATACAACTCCACTTGCTACATATATAGCATTTTTTATATATGTAAATATAAAATTAAGATAATTTTGTTATTTACATTAAAATTAAGATATAAATGTTAATAAACAATAAAGATAAAAGGGACAAAGGGAAGAATGAGAATTTTAACAAATCAAAATAGTGATATGAAGACTCATACTAAAGTGTGGAGGTAAAAATCCTTACCATGACACATGTCATATCAGGGATGACATGGCACACCAGGATGGATGTGGGCCTACCGTGGGATAGTCGGACAGTCATGATGACTAGATGATGACTCTCGCAAATCTGAGTTCAAATCCTTAGTCATGATGACTCTCCTGAATGTGCTAACATGACAAGATCTAGGGTTTAGTCGGACAGTCGGGCACCTCACAAAATGAGCAGTCTAAGGCACGACCAGACACGAGGTCTGATCGGTCGACTTTACTCATCAAAAGCGAGTAGTCTAAGGCACGACCAGACACGAGGTCTGGTCGGTCGATCTTACTCCTTACGGGCGAGCATATCAAGAGTCCGCAAGCAGAATGAAAAAACGGTCAGAAGACCACTAACGCCTGTAATTGCCTAGGTGGCATTTAAGGCCGACTACCAGCAAAACGTGGGTAGTCAAGGATCGACGTGGAGCATAAATGCTGGGGGAGTTTCCCTGGAAAAAAGCCCACTAAACACATAGTGGCAGGGCGGTTACAAGGGTAAAAAAGGAACTATGTGTGACTTTATCCCCAAGGGTTACGTAGGCAGCCTATAAAGTGCTCGCGTGCTAAGCACTCTACAGGCCCAGTCAGACAGTCAAGTACAGTCATTCATTGAGTCAAGCATAGTGTGTCATTTTCTATGAAGTCATTGAGCGAAAAAATTCATATATCCCAAGTTCATTTTTTCTCAGAGATTTACAAATTTAATTGAAGGGGGAAAATATCCACCTCAGTTTGGCGCCGTTTGTGAGATACTGAAACAAAAAGCCAGTGTCCGCAATGTCAGATCCTAGTGACACCAATGTAGGAGGATGACAGAAACGCAACGTTCTCCCATCCGATGTTGCTGACGGCTCACCAAAAACCATGGTTAGTCAAGTCCAGGAACTCATGCGGGTAATGGAGTCCACGGAAGAAACTCTATTTACCCGTCTGCAGGGATCAATGCAGCAGATGATCGAAGCCTCGATGCAACAGTTCTATACGAACATGCATTGACAACAGCCAGTCCAGGCAAAAAATTAGCCACCACCTCCTATATTGCCCAACCCCCTGACCGTCAATGCTGAAGGTTCGAAGGGAAGTACCTCTTCCTCCAATCAAAGGCAGCGATCTCGTCGGCGTTCACGCACTCCTCAAGCGGGTCGACGGCCTCATGAAGAACAGAGGTGCGGGCGCTCACCTCATGGAGAACGCTCCGCCCGGCGAGAGACCTCTCGGAGGCAAACGCACCAAGGGCGATCGGCCTTACACGAAGTATCGGAAGGACATCAGTATAACTCTCCACCCCGCCAGCAAACCGGGGGAGCAGTCGTACAGCCTCGTTACACCTTGCGCTCTGAGGTACGGCGCGTTCCGAATCACGAGATGGTGGAGCATGCAATACGGGGATTCGCCTCCTCGTTTTGCGCAAAGATTCTCAGAGAATGACTTCCCCGGAAGTTTTTTCAACCCAAATTCGAGCTATACAATGGTACGACGGATCCCTACGATCATATCTTGGCGTTCCAACATTCGATGGCATTGTATGAGCTCTATGATGGGCTTATGTGCCGCCTCTTCTCCTCCAACCTGGAAGGGGCTGTGCTGGCTTGGTTCCATCTCCTTCCACCTGCAACAATTAGAACTTTCGAGGAGCTCGGCACTATGTTTGTCGAGCACTTCATCTGTAGTCGACGGAGGAAGAAGGATCTCGGCGATCTCATGAAGATCCAAATGTAGTCAAGGGAAATGATTCGGCAGTTTGTTGATCGCTTCCGTGTCCTGAAGTTTGAAGTAGAAGACTGCAATGAGGAGGCTGCAATAATGGCTTTCCAGAATGGCTTGCCATCTAGAAACGGCCTCAAGGAGTCGCTTATCAAGCGCAATCCGTCCAACTTACGTGATTTGATGGGGCGTGGTGAAAAGTACGCCAAGGTGGAAGAAGAATCCAGGATTCTTAAGCAGGCAGTGGCTGCGCCCCGGTAGTTGCCAACGGCCGCCACCTCATCACCAGCAATAAAACGCCCACAGGAGCCGCGTCAGAAGGACCAGCGGGGCGAGAAGGGCAAGAAGCCTGGTGCCTCAACAAACGAGGTGCGAGAAGGACGAGGGATACTCTTCAAGATCCCTCCGTCGCAGATCTTGTCCAAAATCCAGGGGGAGCAGTGGTTCCGATGGCCTGCACCTATGAGGAGTGACGAGTCAAAGCGGGATCAAACTCTCTGCTGTGACTACCACAAGAGCGTGGGACATATTACCGACCAATGCCGTATCCTCTGGGGATTCTTGGAGAACCAGGTCCAAAGGGGGCGCTTGAAGGAATATGTTCCTATCGAGAAGACCCTAGCTCCCGGTGAGCAGCATGTGATGAATATTGACCCTAAGACTTCGGCGGGGGTTATTGACGTCATTTTTGGAGGCGTACCACACTTCGTCACACCAAAAAGCACCCGATTCGAGGAAGATGCAGGTCTCCTTCTAAATGATGCAGATCGACCAGGAGCCAAAACTGGTCATGAGGAGGCCAAGAAATGGTGATGAAGGAGCCATCACTTTCTTTGATGCCGACCTGGAAGTAGTCCAGGCCCCGCACTCGGATGCGCTAGTAATCACTCTGCGTATCTCTAATTTCGACGTTAAGAGGATTCTTGTTGATACAAGAAGCTCGGCTGACATCCTCTTCATAAAACCCTTTCTTCGGATGGGGTTAATAGCCGCCAATCTCACTCCAACAAAGGATCCACTGGTTGCGTTCAACGGAGCATGAGTCGTCCCTACCGGACGAATTACACTACCAGTTCAAGCAGGGAATCAGACTGCTATGATGGAGTTCACTATCATGGACCTCCAGTCTTCGTACAACGCAATCATCGGACGCACCTGGCTGGCGGCGATGAGGGCGATTCCATCCACTTACCATCAATGGCTCCGTTTCCCCACAACCGAGGGGATAATGGAAATTCGAGGAGACCAAGTTGCCATGAAACGGTGCTACATGGAGGCGATGGCAGGGAAATCGGCCCTACCCGAGTTCGAGGAGTAGCCTGAGGATGGGAAAATTCATCCAAAAAGGTAGCAATTACTTCAGGACCGATTCAAGGCCGATGAGCACCGGCCTGATCCCGAAGATAGGGTTCTTGAAGACCTCGAACAGGTTCCGATAGATCCCCTTGACCCCTTGAAATAATTTCTCGTTGGGAGTTTACTCTCCGTAGAAGAGAGAAAAGCAATACTCATCTTCACGTGGAAGCCTCAAGACATGCCGGGGATCGACCCCGAGGTGGCAAGCCATCGGCTGTTCATCTCGCCACCATCCCTCCAGTTCGACAGAAGCAACGTCGAATGGCCACAGTAACCTCAGACACCGAGCCTACCGTTGCAACTAGAGTAACCTCAGGTGAGGAAACTAAAAGAGCCATGGCCGCTACCTCCTCGGTGAGGGAGGGCTCAACAGTAGCTGCTCCAACTAAAGCTCTAGAGGCAACTACTGGAATATTGGAGATGAGACCCTCAATCGACTCAACTTCCGGAGAAGAGGGAACCTCCACCGTCTCTGGTACTCGAATAACTGGGGGACTTGGTGGGCATCCCTCTTCGTTGGAAGGCACAGGAAGCTCGACGGCAGCCACACAGACAGCACTAGAAGGCAGATCGCTCCCCACAGGGGATGCCCGGTGTCGATATCGGAATTTGGGGAGGGGATCCGGAAAAGGCCCTCCTCCCTTTCCTTCCAGTTTTGGGGTCAGCGTGTGTGGTGGTTCTTCGGAGGTTCGGATCCGGTGCGCACCTTGGCAGGCTTGGTCGGATCATCTCTCGGAAGGGTGGTGGGGAGGGGGGGTTTCGTTCCTGGTTGAGGTGGCCGACAGGTCCTCAAGAGGATTCAAGGGTGGTTGTGATCGCCACCTTCTTTTCTCAAAAACCAGGAAAAAAGTCGGGTGTTGGATTTGATTGCCTTCGTGGGGGAGTTTGTGGGGTCTCCGCTCTAGGATAAGGGCATGCCGCACAGAGAGGTGAAGACAGGGATCCTCTTATGCTTCGAGAACTTGACTAAAGGAGAGTTGGGACTAGGGGAAGGGCCGACTAGTCGGGTTTAGCCGCCTAGTAGGGGGCAACTGGTTAGAAGTAGCTGTCTGGGACCTGGTTTAACCTGGGCAGAACCTGGGTAGGGTTTGGTTTTGGGTGTTGGCAAAGGTTAAGCTAGGTTTAACCTGGGTTTTGGAGAGTGGATTTGGAGAGTGATTTGGTGTAGGAAATGGGTTTCTCTCTCACTTTCTCTCTCAAGGGTTTTGAAGTGGTGAAGTATTTGTGGGTTGATTTGTGAGTGTGGGTATGGATTGATTCTTGGTTGATTCCTTTTTGGAAATTTTGCATTTATACCCCAGTTAAATATGGTATGGTATCTAGCTAAATTCTTCATGTTGAAAACCTTACAATTATTCAAAAGACTAAGATAGATAGTGTTTATTTGGGTTTCATTGATAGATATTATTTTCCATAACAGAAAATATCAACAAATACTATTTCAATCATATAACCATACTAGAAAATAAGGCATAATCATCTTGACTATCACAGTGAAAAAAATATAAAAATATTAATTGACAAAATTTTCATGTCAGATGATCCTCAACATGTAGAATAAGCACCAATTACCAGGTGCACCACATGGAGACAAAAAAACACCGATTGATTGTAGGATGAACAAAAGTAAAAAGCCATAAATTTTATTTCAATGTTGAGATTCCACGAATAAAAATAAAAAAACAATAGAATCTCTAGTTAGCATAATGGGAACCATATGGAACTCAACAATGATCCACTCCAAGCATAGAAGAACCAAGTAGAAATTTGATACTTTTTAGATAAACTATTTATACAACTGTCTTGATTTTAAAGTTGATATTACAAATGTTTCAAGAAAAAAAATAGATCTATGTATATTTGTCTATTCAGCTACTTATTTTTATTGTTTAATAAACAAGATCACAATGATATGTGAAATATTTAAGCATTGAAAAATACAACAAGACATATGTTCTCTTATATGTTCTTTTTCCTGAGCCTTTATCAATCTTCCAAAACCCTCCATACCTAAAAATTAGATCAACATGAGTGTCCTATTCTAACTGCAATACAAAACAACATAACTTATATGTTCAGCCTTGGTAACGGAGACAGACGGAGGGGCACAGTTGTAACACGAAAGAAGTTTCTAGGGGTATAGAGGCAATTAGCTTTTCAATGGGGGTATAACGCAAAATACCATATTTAACAGGGGTATAAATGCAAAATTCCATGGGGGTAAAAGAGACATTTCGTGGGGTAGAGTTAGGTTCGTAACTATGGTTGGTTCAGCCTTGGTAACGGAGACAGACGGAGGGGCACAATTGCAACACGAAAGATTTTTTCAGGGGTATAGATGCAATTAGCCTTTTAAGGGGGGTATAACGCAAAATACCATATTTAACAGGGGTATAAATGCAAAATTCCCTTCTCTTTTTATATGGATTATGAGTTGGATATCCCCTATTTATAGTAAAAAAGGGGCAAGGGAATGTCCACTGGACAATAGATCAAAATGGATAATAAGGTGCTTGATTTAACTTCCCATTAGATCTTTTGTTCTCTGACAGTATCCAGGTGAGGGGCGGTTACTCTCAAGTAGCCAGCCCCATCATGACCTGCCAAACGTCCCATCTCTGACAAGCGGTGGCTTGGGTCGATTACTAAGGTTGAACCGGCCAAGATGGGGTGGCTAAAGGGAACAAACCGCCACAATCATCAGCATTAAATGCTGCTTTATGTCCCATCCAGGGAGGCGGTTTGGGGTCGGCTTAAGGGGCGGCTAGTTGAAACTAGCCGCCCAATATGGGGCGGCTACTCTACAATATCTACCCCTGTCCAGGTCTTTAGACCTTCTAAGTGTGGACTAGGGTTTCTGGTTAGTTTTTCTAAGGAAGTTTTCTATTGAATGTCCAAATGTGGTTGTTTCCAATTTTACTTGAAGTAAATTTCTTTTATTTGGACAGTCAAAATTAGGGTATCTACAATTGTCCCTCATTGGATGGAGTCTTTGTGTGAAGCGGAAAGACTTCGATCGATGATAAGAAAAGAGACCCTTATTTCAAGAAGTTTAGGTAACAAGACTGGTACTATTTAGGGAGTTGATTTAGACTGTCAGAGGCTAGGTCTTGGATAGAATTTTCAAGCGAAAGGATGATCCAGGTGGAAGGTGGAAAAAGTAAAGTAGCGAGTGATCCAACCCTCGAACGGGGTTCTTAGCCATCGTGCACGGAGCAGCCCGGCGTCAGTTTCCTTGTGCCTACCATACCCGTGCTTGGGTAGCTCAGCAAATCAAGGGGATGTCATTGACAAAAAGCAAGTAAAGGTGTTTGATTTGGTGGATTGGATCACCCAAAGGATAAAATTTATGGAAAAGAGCCAGAACTGAAGAAATTCGAACTGAATGGCATTGGAAATGTGGTAAAAACTTAATGAAAGTTGTGTTTGATCAAGTAGAATTTGGAAATAAACCAATACATGGCTATTTGGTTTAGAAAACATAGAAATAAGTTTATTTTGGCAGAGGGCAGGGAGCGACTAGTTCTGTTTAGCCAGCAGGGATGGGGCGGTATGTTGGATGTAACTGGCGGATGGGGGGCGGCTACTTGCGGGTAGCCGTCGGCCGACTGGGTCCCTTATAACTGAAAAGGACCCACTCTCTCCCCATGTTTTCAAAACGGTTTTCTTTCCCTCTGTTCTTCTTCTCTTCCATTTGAAACCGAAAAACCTTGGTTTTCTTGGCTTTGATTCGCCCTAGATCATCTCTTTTTTCTTGATTTCAAAACCCTAAAAACCTTTTGGGTTCTCCTTTTTCTTGTGAAATAGGGAGAGATGACGAAGGGGAAGAGGACGGGTTCGATGATGAAGTGACTCATGTCTTCCTGAGAGCAGAGGGGGGACTGTCTCGGGGTCGGGCTCATTGGGGAGTGATGGTTCGAAGAGAGGGGGGTTGCGGAGGAGACAACCCAAATGACGGAGACGCCATTGGTGAGCGTGGGTGAGGTCGGGGGCACGCCTTCGGGCATTGCCCCGGGGGTAGGGAGTAGTATGATAAGGTATACACGCATGAGGAGGCGTGGTGATCGACCGGTGGTGGCCGAGAGCACAGGTTTGGAGGCCAAAGCGTCGACCGAGGGTGCGGTCGAGGCGGTAGAAGTCGAGGGGGTTAGTGAGAGTGAGAGGGCATCTTTGGATGCTATCGTTGTCCCGCCCCAGGCGTCCCCGAGATGTGGCAATAATAATATGTAATATCAGTTATCAATACATGAGGTCAATAAGGACACCAACAACAATACACAAGGCAGCAAAGCAAGGTAAAGATAACTGACTGAAAAGCGAAAGAATAATATATAACAATGTCTGTAAATCAAAAACATTATTACAGACCCGAATACACAATCAATGTCCTACGGAAGCCAAGTCTAGACCAAAGAAATACAACCTGTGCCACATGCACGATTTACAAAGCATAAAAGACTCTAGGAATGCTGACAGCCTCGCGCTCGCCACCCGCCGGAAGAACGCTCCACACCCATAAGACCACGCCACAGGAAAGCTCCAGCTCCACGCCCAACACTGCCCCTGAAAAGAAACAGTATGCGAGGGGTGAGCTACAAGCTCAGTGAGTGGCTGGAAACCAATCACCATCTACAGATCAATACATAAATCAGTTCCCTTTTTCAAGGAAAAACATGGGTAGAACCCAAGGATCACTGGGTCACGCGGCGGCGCAACCAACCTCACCCCCACCCTCACTCCCGAAAGGAGTCTTTTGGGACTTATGGGGAGAGACCATACCGTCGGTCGAAGAGACCCGGATTTACTGGTCTAAAGACCATGCCATCGGTCGAAGAGACCCGGACTTACTGGTCTCCTCAACACTATTAGATCATCTACATCTAGACAATCGCCCAACGATGTCCCTCAACATCGATCACAAGACCTAACCCAACATCTATGGGAACGGTCGAACAACGAATGGGTCACGATGGACGCGTCTTCGCCTCATCCACACCCTCACTCCTGAAAGGAGACATCTTGGGACTTTGGGAGAGACTTAGACTGCTCTACACCCCTGGTCCACCGGTAGCCTCTCCCTGGCCTCTAACGTCGGGGACGTCACTACACGGATCCAACGAATGGGAGAGCGATTCCACGCTCGCGACATCATTCGTTAACCCTCTTCCGGGTAGCCTCTACCTGGCCACACTCTCAGTGAACGGCACCAACTATGCATCACAAATCAAATTAACCTCAAATCATTTATAATCTCTAAGTGGCAATAACTACACAATCCAATGGGTCGCTACATCGCCGACCCACCACACCCTCACCCTCACCCTCACAGGGTAACATGGGCTTTTGGGACTGACTAGGCTGTTAATCACCCTTGGTCCACCGATAGTCTCTCCTCCACTCCGTAGGCCGCCTGGTCCGCTCCCACAATTCAGCACAGTCCGAACCCAAATCAGGAGGTGCCTACTGATGGGAGCCCTCTGTCAGGAAGGCCTGTCTAACGCTAGGGCAGTCTCTATACGGATCCAACGAAGGGAACAGAAACAGCCTACCCACACGGATACGATCCACTTGGATCCGCTAAAACCGATCTCAACTCTACAAATAACATGAATTCTTCAGAATTCCTCCAGGGCGCATAACTAAGATGCGGGGAAGCATATATTATAACCACAAGGTTATAATATTCACTAAGGCATGCTAATAACAATATAATCACATCGCTAATAACAATATAATCCCACAATCCATCTTGATTTAAACAAATTAAACTAAATGGGAACATGCATAGGTCGAGGCTTTCCTAGCATGAAAACATAGTGACAGGATGCATTGGCCTTTATACATATCATAAGGGGCAAGTATCCCTAACATACAGGGTCTAGGGTGGCATGGATACTACATAATGATCATGCATACATAGATCAAGGCCTTTAAGTACAGGACATGGTGTCCAGGCATGTACAGGCCTCTATACATGATGTATGGGTGCATATTCCTAGCATACAAGTCTAGGGTGGCATGCATAGCATCATATTGCTCATATAAGGGTGCATGCATAGCTTCTACATATAATAGCTAGGGGACCCCATCGATGCGCGACGCGCGTCTACGCGGGTCGAGCGCATCCCTAGAGAGGGGGGGGGGGGGATTGGAATCAAACCACTCACCTTACGACCCGGGACCTCGCGCATCCCATCTGACGAGATCTACAAGGTAGGGGCATCCAACTGGTGAGAAACAACACAATTTATACAAAGAAATGCTTAGAAATACCCAAAACTCAGATAAGCATGCATACGGGCTCGCACGCATGCGAGCACGCGCGTACGCACGCGAGTCCGAGTGCCCCGACACCTACCCGAACCCCCGGGCAGCCACACGCATGGCCCCCCGCACGCGCACGCACGAATGCGCACGCACGCACACACCCCGGCACCATCGGCGCACTGCCACGCGCCTGCCTGCGCGCCTAGACGCGCTGCCGCACGCACGCGCACTGCGCGTCCAGCCCAGCGCGCCCCCGCGCGCACTGCGCCCCCCGCGCAGCACCCTGCGCACGCCCCAGCACGCACACGCACGCGCACGCACGCACGCGCGCGCACTGGTCCCCAGCTCAACGCGCCCAGGCGCCCTGCCCGCGCGCGCGCCTGCGCACACTCGCGCGCACCCCCGCTCGCGCGTGCACCCGCGTGCACCCGCGCGCACTCACGCGCGCGCAACGACGCGCCCGCCTGCACGCGCGCCTGCGCGCGCACGCCGCAGACAACCCCCAGCGCGCACCCAAGCCATCCTAACCTCATTTTAACCCTTTCCCACCCCTCACACACACCCTAACCCATCTACCTAGCATGCATGACCTCCCAACCAACCCCTTAAGCCAAGAAAACCAAGAAAAGAAGGGGAGGAGCTCACCTTGGAAGGGGAACGAAAGGGGGAGGTTCGGGGGCCCTTCGCGCACCGAAACGCCGCCACCGGACCACCACCACCACCACCACCTCTCCTCGGCCTCCTCAGCCCTCCATGGCAGCAAAACAGGGGGGGGGGAACATGCAAACGGAGCTTGAGAGAGAGGGGAACAAACACAACACACAACACTTGAACAAACCCTCATGCACAAGCACCACTTCCTTCACCATCTCTCTTAGGCAAAAACAAAAACACATGGGGGGCTTTGTGTGGGAGGGAGAGGGACCAGAAATGCTGGTCGACGAGGGGAGTGAGAGGGGAAGAGAGAGAGAGAGAGATATTTATCAAAATATCTTAAGAGGGAAAGACTAAGTTACCCTTCGACTAGAAATTCTGCGCAAGCTTCACTGGAACAGCCATAACTTCCCCGATACAGCTCCGAATTGCTTGATTCCAAGACCGATGGAAAGCTAAGAAGATTATCTACAACTTTCATGTTTATGACAAGATCAAATAATCTCTCCAGCTATTCCAAAATTAGAGCTAAACATCGAGCAGGGCTGCTGCCAGAATTTCCATCCCCGGGGTATACTTGGAAAAATACCCATAACTTTTACTACAGGAATCCAGTTGATCTAATTCCACTTCTGTACGAAAGCTAACTCAAAACTGGACATCTCATAGTAAACTCATATTTAAACCTCTTCATCTTGGATTTTAACAAAATCAAATCCAAATACCAAATCAGGAATACATAACTTATAAGAAAAAAAATTATGTACCCCAATTTTCAAACAGAGCGCTCCAAATGACACAGGCACAACATTCTTCCCCCCTTAGGAAATTTAGTCCTCGAAATTTAAGGAAACCCAAAGGGAAGACCGAAAGTATCATGCATAGACCTTTTTCTCCCAAGTGGTCTTTGCACCGGACTGGCGCTACCAACACACTATAATCAAAGGAACGGTCTTAGCGTGGAGCCTCTTCTCATGCTTGTCCTTGACCTCGATCCACTGCTCCACGAACGACAAATCCACCTCGAGGATGAGGCGGTCGAACAGAATGACATGAGCAGGATCCTGGACATAACGCCTCGGTCATGAGACAAGGACGACGTCGTGGGCATGAGCCAGCGGTGGGGGAAAGGCTACATGACAAGCCACCTCCCCAATCCACTCAATGACGAGAAACAGTCCCATTAAAGAGCCAACTCAGCTTGCCCCGAACGTCGACACGTAGGATGCCCTTTAACCAGGACACCTTCTTGAAAATACGGTCGCCAAACCCAAAGGTAAGCCCCTGGCGATGATGACCTGGGTAGCCCTTCTGTCGGTTCTGGGAGGTGCAGATGTACACACGAACCAACCGGCCACCGCAAGGTCAAACAACTAACTTATGGCCCCTCCAATTGGCGCTCCTCAACCGTCCCAACACAAGGGAGGTATAAACTGCGCCTGTAGAGTGCCTTTCACAGATCCATCTGGGTGCTCGAATGGCAGTCGCTTGCAGGCATACCCCAACTAATGGGTGGTGCCTCACCCAACTGCCCTCATCATCGAGCACGCAGGCACATAGCATGTCCTCCAAGGTCTGAATCGTCCTCTTTGTCTGGCTGTCCATCGGCGATGAAACGCTATACTTAAATGGAGGCTCGCGCCAAAGGCTGCGCCACAACCTCAAAGTAACCCTCACGTCTCAACCGAAAATAGCGCCGACTGGAGTGCCATGAAGACGAACAATCGCGAAGGTGAAAACCCACGTCAAGGCGTCCAGAGACTCAATCAGTCGGATAGGGAGGGAAACGCGGACTTAGTCAGTCGGTCAATGATCACCTAGACGGCGTCGCTACCCGAACGTGACATTAGCGAGTCCGCAACAATCCCCGATAACCCACTCCCACGTCCACTAAGGAAATCTCGATGGACTGACGCTTTCCACTCAATGATGATTCTCAAACTTTGCCTGAGGGCATGCCAACCTGGGGAAACAAGGTCACCCATATCACCTTTTTCATCACACCACAGCAATCTCAATGAAGACTACCTCAAAGTAGTCCACGGAGGCCCAATAAAACTTTTGAGATCCCCGAAGGCATCCAGCGCATTCGTCGACACCGGACGGCAGTACTTAAAACTCGTAGTGCCTGAACGGTCACGAAAGGCCATCTACGGGATGTCCAACTCTCGGATCTCTAACTTGTGGTACCCTTGTGCGAAGATCGATCTAAGAGAAGACACTGGCTCCCAGAGCTGGTCAAACAGATCATCGATTCGCGGCAAGGGTAATTGATCTTCAACCTCCACGGGGAGATCAAAACAACACCTCGAACAATTAAGTCCAGGTTCTGCTCCTCGAGCATGGCTGGCACTCATGATGACACTTACACGCTTGGTAAGCCGCTCAACCGTACTTAATCCACAGACAAGCAATAAGGGGTCGTCGAACCTCGACAATGCCTATGCGACGTCATCTATCTGATAGGGCGGTTGAGTCCCATCACGAACGCTAGCATCGCGTCTCCTTATTCGCGACCAATGTGGGGCAAAACGCGACAGTATCCACAACTGTGCTTCACATGCCGCCAGAGATAGGTCGCTCATCAATAACCATTGGAACTCCAGCATCCTGCACTCCATGGGCAGATTTATCACGGGGAGTCCACGCTCTCGACATTATTTAGCAGCACTCTCCCGGTGTGGCCTCTACCTGGTAGCCTCCCAAGCCCGCTATCTCTGCCATATGGGCGCACCAACAAGCATAGCATCTGGGAGCACCTCACAGGGCTCTGGCCTCAACCGGGCAGCTACAACGCACAATGATATATCGAAGCGACTCCAGATGCCACTATGGAACCCTGTCCACTAGCGATCGCCCACTGAGCTGCAATAGGACGCACCCAATCCCGATCGTACGCATCACCACTCGCTACAGCACCTTCCAAGTGAGAGGGAAAAATCCACCATCAATTTGATGCTTCTAAGGTAGTCCTTGACTGGGAAAAAAACCTTGTCAGGGCACCATGAGGTCCCGATATAGGATATCCCGACAACCAAACAAGGAACACGGAGTACCCTAGCCCGGGTCTCAACGCTGACCCTGCAAGGCCCCTTATCCAGAGTAGGAAGTCTAGAAGAAGACATCATCCCTTAATGAGCAATACTCCACATCCTCAACACTTTACACTGGCGCCGCACGCGAACTCCATGGTTACCAGCGATACCGATACACAGGAAAGAGCTCCATTATCGAGACGCAATCCATACCTTAGAATTGCAACCAATTCATCACTTTCACACTACTGGGCTGGAATTTCCTACCCAAACCTTAATCCCGCACAAGAGATCTAACAACTGACCCTATCAATCGACCCAGTCGACAACTTAAGGGTGAGTCCAGGGGGAACGTCCACGTCAACGGATGCGAGGAGGCATGTCAGCAACGTAAGATAACTTCTAAAACAAGAGTACTCGGATGACAATCCTACGACTCATCATCTATACGACTAGACTTAGGCTCTGATACCACCTTTATTGTCACGCCCCAGGCGTCCCCGAGACGTGGCAATAATAAAATATAATATCAGTTATCAATACCTGAGGTCAATAAGGACACCAACAACAATACACAAGGCAGCAAAGCAAGATAATGATAACTGACTGAAAAGCGGAAGCATAATATATAACAATGTCTGTAAATCAAAAACATTATTACAGACCCGAATACACAATCAATGTCTTGTGGAAGCCAAGTCTAGACCAAAGAAAATACAACCTGTGCCACATGCACGATTTACAAAGCATAAAAGACTCTAGGAATGCTGACAGCCTCGCACTCGCCACCCGCCGGAAGAACGCTCCACGCCCATAAGACCACGCCACAGGAAAGCTCCAGCTCCACGCCCAACACTGCCCCTGAAAAGAAACAGTATGCGAGGGGTGAGCTACAAGCTCAGTGAGTGGCTGGAAACCAATCACCATCTACAGATCAATACATAAATCAGTTCCCTTTTTCAAGGAAAAACATGGGTAGAAACCCAATGATCACTGGGTCACGCGGCGGCGCGACCAACCTCACCCCCACCCTCACTCCCGAAAGGAGTCTTTTGGGACTTATGGGGAGAGACCATACCGTCGGTCGAAGAGACCCGGATTTACTGGTCTACGGACCATGCCGTCGGTCGAAGAGACCCGGACTTACTGGTCTCCTCAACACTATTGGATCATCTACATCTAGACAATCGCCCATCGATGTCCCTCAACATCGATCACAAGACCTCACCCAACATCTATGGGAACGGTCGAACGACGAATGGGTCACGATGGACGCGTCTTCGCCTCATCCACCCCTCACTCCTGAAAGGAGACATCTTGGGACTTTGGGAGAGACGTAGACTGCTCTACACCCCTGGTCCACCGGTAGCCTCTCCCTGGCCTCTAACGTCGGGGATGTCACTACACGGATCCAACGAAGGGGAGAACGATTCCACGCTCGCGACATCATTCGTTAACCCTCTTCCGGGTAGCCTCTACCTGGCCACACACTCAGTGAATGGCACCAACTATGCATCACAAATCAAATTAACCTCAAATCATTTATAATCTCTAAGTGGCAATAACTACACAATCCAATGGGTCGCTACATCGCCGACCCACCACACCCTCACCCTCACAGGGTAACATGGACTTTTGGGACTGACTAGGCTGTTAATCACCCTTGGTCCACCGATAGTCTCTCCTCCACTCCGTAGGCTGCCTGGTCCGCTCCCACAATTCAGCATAGTCCGAACCCAAATCAGGAGGTGCCTACTGATGGGAGCCCTCTGTCAGGAGGCCTGTCTAACGCTGGGGCAATCTCTATATGGATCCAACGAAGGGAACAGAAACAGCCTACCCACACGGATACGATCCACTTGGATCCGCCGACACCGATCTCAACTCTACAAATGACATGAATTCTTCAGAATTCCTCCAGGGCGCATAACTAAGATGCGGGGAAGCATATATTATAACAACAAGGTTATAATATTCACTAAGGCATGCTAATAACAATATAATCACATCGCTAATAACAATATAATCCCACAATCCCATCTTGATTTAAACAAATTAAACTAAATGGGAACATGCACAGATCGAGGCTTTCCTAGCATGAAAACATAGTGACAGGATGCATTGGCCTTTACACATATCATAAGGGGAAAGTATCCCTAACATACAGAGTCTAGGGTGGCATGGATACTACATAATGATCATGCATACATAGATCAAGGACTTTAAGTACAGGACATGGTGTCCAGGCATGTACAGGCCTCTATACATGATGTATGGGTGCATATCCCTAGCATACAAGTCTAGGGTGGCATGCATAGCATCATATTGATCATATAAGGGTGCATGCATAGCATCTACATATAATAGCTAGGGGACCCCATCGATGCGCGACGCGCGTCTACGTGGGTCGAGCGCATCCCTAGAGAGGGGGGGGGGATTGGAATCAAACCACTCACCTTACGACCCGGGACCTCGAGCATCCCATCTGACGAGATCTGCAAGGTAGGGGCATCCAACTGGTGAGAAACAACACAATTTATACAAAGAAATGCTTAGAAATACCCAAAACTCAGATAAGCATGCATACGGGCTCGCACGCATGCGAGCATGCGCGTACGCACGCGAGTCTGAGTTCCCCGACACCTATCCGAACCCCCGGGCAGCCACACGCATGGCCCCCCGCACGCGCACGCATGAATGCGCATGCACGCACACACCCCGGCACCATCGGCGCACTGCTGCGCGCCTGCCCGCGCGCCCAGACGCGCTGCCGCACGCACGCGCATGCTCGCGCGCGCCGACGCGCACTGCGCGTCCAGCCCAGCACGCCCCTGCGTGCATTGCGCCCCCTGCGCAGCACCCTGCCACGCCCCAGCATGCGCACGCCTGCGCACGCACGCACGCGCGCGCACTGGTCCCCAGCTCCACGCCCAGGCGCATGCCCAGGATCCCTGCCCCGCGCCCAGGCGCCCTGCCCACGCGCGTGCCCGCCCGCACTCGCGCGCACCCGCGCGCACCTCGCTCGTGCCTGCACCAGCGCGCACCCGCGCGCACTCCCGCGCGCACCTGTGCACCCGCACGCACTCACCCGCACGCGACTGCGCGCCCGACTGTGCCCCCCAGCGCCCGCCTGCGCGCGCCTGCGAGCGCCCAAGCCATCCTAACCCCTTTTTCACCCTTCCCAACCCCTCACACACACCCTAACCCAACTACCTAGCATGCATGACCTCCCAACCAACCCCTTAAGCCAAGAAAACCAAGAAAGAAGGGGAGGAGCTCACCTTGGAAGGGGAACGAAAGGGGGGTTCGGGGGCCCTTCGCGCACCGAAACGCCGCCACCAGGACCACCACCACCACCACCACCTCTCCTCGGCCTCCTCAGCCCTCCATGGCAGCAAAACAGGGGGGGGACATGCAAAGGGAGCTTGAGAGAGAGGGGAACAAACACAACACACAACACTTGAACAAACCCTCATGCACAAGCACCACCTCCTTCACCATCTCTCTTAGGCAAAAACACAAACACATGGGGGCTTTGTGTGGGAGTGAGAGGGACCAGAAATGCTGGTCGACGAGGGGAGTGAGAGGGGAAGAGAGAGAGAGGAGATATTTATCAAAATATCTAAAGAGGGAAAGACTAAGTCGTCCTTCGACTAGAAATTCTGCGCAAGCTTCACTGGAACAGCCA
The DNA here is from genome assembly GCA_030737835.1 of Acorus gramineus. Classification (NCBI taxonomy): domain Eukaryota; kingdom Viridiplantae; phylum Streptophyta; class Magnoliopsida; order Acorales; family Acoraceae; genus Acorus; species Acorus gramineus. The sequence continues at coordinate 2,347,303 of CM060856.1, read as the reverse complement.
TAACTTCCCCGATACAGCTCCGAATTGCTTGATTCTAAGACCGATGGAAAGCTAAGAAGATTATCTACAACTTTCATGTTTATGACAAGATCAAATAATCTCTCCAGCTATTCCGAAATTAGAGCTAAACATCGAGCAGGGCTGCTGCCAGAATTTCCATCCCCGGGGTATACTTGGAAAAATACCCATAACTTTTACTATAGGAATCCAGTTGATCTAATTCCACTTCTGTGCCAAAGCTAACTCAAAACTGGACATCTCATAGTAAACTCATATTTAAACCTCTTCATCTTGGATTTTAACAAAATCAAATCCAAATACCAAATCAGGAATACATAACTTATAAGAAAAAAAATTATGTACCCCAATTTTCAAACAGAGCGCTCCAAAATGACACAGGCACAACAATCGTAGGGATGTTAGATAGAGAGGCTACGGAGGCTAGAGCAGAGGAGGAGGAGAGAAGGGCCATGGGTGCCTTTGAGGCGTTGGCCTTTGGTGTAGTGGGCACAGAGGAAGGCGAGGGTGTTGGAGTTGGGGCCAAAGAGGCCGTGGGTGTGGACATAGGGGCCTCGAGGGCTGGTGCTGAGGTTGAGGACGAGGAGGCCATGGCTGGGGAGGAGGGGGATGATGAGGAGGAAGACAACGATGGGATGGACGATCCCGACGAGGTCGAGGTGGAGGCTCCCGGGACCACACTATAGATACCCTAATTTTGACAGTCTAAAGAAATGAAATTTACTTCAATTAATATTGGAAAAACAGCCATATTTTGGACATCTAATAGAAAACACTCTTAAGAACCAAGACCGGAAACCCTGGTCCAAAACCTTAGGAAAACCTAGGACGTGGATAGGGGTGGCTACCTTAGAGTAGCCGCCCCATTCCGAGAGGTCAGTTCCAACTAGTCGCCCCCCTGACAAGCCGCCTTCCTAGATGGGACATAAAGCAAGCATGATTGCGGCGGATTGTCCCTTCTAGCCGTTCCATCTTAGCCGGTTCATCCTTAGTAACCAACCCAAGCCACCGCTTGTCAGAAATGGAACGTATGGCAAATTATGATGGGGGCGGCTACCTGAGAGTAGCCGCCCCTCATCGGGCAGCTAAACACCATTAGGCACCCCTCACCTAGACATTTGTTAGAGAACAAAGATCTAATGGGAGTTCAAATCAAGCACCTTATTACCCATTTTGATCTATTGTCCAGTGGACATTCCTATACCCCTTTTTTACTATAAATAGGGGGCAACCAATTCATATCCATCATCAATTTCATAATCAATACCCATCAATAACCTCCAACAACCCATTCCCAACCATCAAGCCTACACCCCCCACTCTCCAAACCACTCTCCAAAACCCAGGTTAAATTCAGTTTAACCTCTGCCAAAACCAAACCCAAACCCAAACCCTAACCCATTTCCTACCCAGGTTCTGCCCAAATTGAACCAGACACCAGGCGGCTACTCCCAACCAGCCGCCCCCCACCAGGCGGATAAACTTAACTGGCTGGCCCTTCCCCTAGCACACCTGAGTCCCAATTCTCCTTTAGTCAGGTTCCCGAAGCAGAAGAGGATCCCTGTCTTCACCTCTGTGTACGGCATATCCGTGTCTCAGAGCGGAGACCCCACAAACTCCCCCACGAAGGCGATCAAATCCGCCCCAACTTTTCCTGATTCTTTTTAGAAAAGTAGATGGGGATCACAACCACACCTGAATCCTCCTGAGGAGCCATCGGCCGCCTCAGCCAGGAACGAACAACCAAACCACCCACCCCTTCCGAGAGACGATCTGACCGAGCCCGCCAAGGCGCAGCTCTCCGGATCCGAGCCTCTGAAGAACCCACACACGCACAGACCACCGGAGGACCGGAGAGGAGGAAGAGAGGGCCCCTTTCTTTCCTTTCCCCGAAATCCGATACCGACAGCCTGGCGATCACGGTGGGACCTCCCTCGTGAAAGACAACAAAAGGTAATCCTCTTCTGCTTCTTTTCCAATAACCTGACTAGAATGCCATCATCTCTCTAGAAAAACTGAGATTTCCCACCCCTCAAGTCTGACCCTCTACTTTGCATAACAACATCCTTTACCGCTTTAAGCCGCACACAGCTGCGCACCCCTTTACTGCTTTAAGCCGCACACAGCTACGCACCCTTTACTGCTTTAAGCCGCACACAGCTGCGTACCCCTTTACCGCTTTTAGCTGCACACAGCTGCGCACCCCTTTATCGCTTAATTTACTGCTTTGATTTGCATTCATTCACACCTAGGCTTTTCCATATTCACACCATGGAGGCCTATACCCATGAAAAGATAGTAGAGGAGAAAGACAACCAGAGAGACCAAACCGCCCAATTCCTCAGCCACCTAGAGGAGAGGATGGCTATCCTAGGATACCAGACACCGAGGTTACTGTTTCTTTTCAGGGGCAGTGTTGGGTGTGGAGCTGGAGCTTTCTTGCGGCGTGGTCTTATGGGCGTGGAGAGTTCTGCCGGCGGGTGGCGAGTGCGAGGCTGTCAGCATTCCTAGAGTCATTTTATGCTTTGTAAATCGTGCATGTGGCATAGGTTGTATTTTCTTTGGTCTAGACTTGGCTTCCACAAGACATTGATTGTATATTCGGGTCTGTAATAATGTTTTTGATTTACAGACATTGTTATATATTATGCTTCCGCTTTTCAGTCAGTTATCATTATCCTGCTTTGCCGCCTTGTGTATTGTTGTTGTTATTGACCTCGGGTATTGATAGCTGATATTATACTTTATTATTGCCACGTCTCGGGGACGCCTGGGGCGTGACATCGTCTATGTTGAAGCGGCCCAAGTTGTAGCTGTCCTGACAGAGGGCTCCCATCCGTAAGTACCACCGATACGTTCGGAAGCGTACTGATCGTGGGAGTATACCAGGTAGAGGCTACCCGGGAGAGGGCTAACGAATGATATAGCGAGCGTGAAATCGTTCTCCCTTTCGTTGGATCTGATGTAGGAACTCCCCGGCATTGGAAAAGCTGTCCTGACAGAGGGCTCCCATCCGTAGGTACCACCGATGCGTTCGGAAGCGTACTGATCGTGGGAGTATACCAGGTAGAGGCTACGTGGGGAAAGGGCTACCGGTGGACCAAGGGTGTAGAGCAGTCTAAGTCTCTTCCAAAAGTCTTATGTCACCTTTAAAGGGTTAGGGTGAGGATGAGGTGAAGACACGTCACCGCGTGACCCATTTGTTGCTCGTCCGTTCCATAGTTGTTGGGTCCGGTTGCGTATCGATGTTCAAAGACATCGTTGGGCAGTTATCCCGATGTAGATGATCCAGTAGCGTTGTGTAGACCAGTAATTCCGGGTCTCTTCGACCAACGGTATGGTCTCTCCCCAAGAGACCCAAGAGTCTCCCTCCGGGAGTGAGGGTGAGGGTGAGGTTGGTGATTCAGTAGTGTTGTGTGGATCAGTAATTCCGCGTCTCTTCGACCAACGGTATGGTCTCTCCCCAAAAGTCCCAAGAGTCTTCCTCCGGGAGTGAGGGTGAGGGTGAGGTTGGTCGCGCCGCCGCGTGACCCTGTTATCCATGGGTTTCCACCCATGTTTTTCTTGAAAGGAAATTGCTTTAGTATTGAACTGTTGTATGGTGATTGGTTTCCAGCCACTCACTGAGCTTGTAGCTCACCCCTCGCATACTGTTTCTTTTCAGGGGCAGTGTTGGGCGTGGAGATAGAGTTTCCCTGTGGTGTGGTCTTATGGGCATGGAGTGTTCTTCCGGCGGGTGGCGAGTGCGAGGCTGTCAGCAGTCCTAGAGTCATTTTATGTATTGTAAATCATGCATGTGGCACAGGTTGTATTTTATTTGGACTAGGCTTGGCTCTCACAGGACAGTGATTGTGTATTCGAGTCTATAATAATGTTTTTGGTTTACAGACATTGTTGATATCTTATGCTTTCACTTTTCAGTCAGTTATCATTATCTTTGCTTTGCCACCTTGTGTGTTGTTGTTGGAGTCTTTGTTGACCTCAGGTATTGATAGCTGATATTTCATTATTGCCACGTCTCGGGGACGGCCGCCCTGGGGCGTGACAGCAACAGCACAGTCGGCTCGAAGTTTGTAGAGCTTGACTTGCTGCTCTTGCAATTCATGCATCAGAGCCTCGACTCGCTTTTTTGCGTTGTGCGCCCACAAGGAAAAGGAAGCCTGATCGAAGGACTGAGAGAGCTTCAGCTCGAGGACCTCTCTCACACGCTCTTCAACAGCAACAACCCAAACTTGAGCAGCAGACAAGTCCCGACGAGCAGAGGATTCGACGAGTTCCGCAGCAAGGCGTGCTCGCTTCACGTTCACAATCTGTTCCTCAACCGACTTCACCTGTGCTTCTCTACGATGAGCGAGCTCTTGGGCTGACCTCAAGAGATCTTCAGACCTCATCGCATCCAGGCTTCGCTCATTGAGCACCTGCCAGATGACAGAATACTGAAAAGCAATATGCCGTACACAGAGGTGAAGACAGGGATCCTTTTCTGCTTCGGGAACCTGACTAAAGGAGAATTGGGACTAAGGTAGGCTAGGGAAGGGCCGGCTAGTTGTACTTAGCCGCCTGGTGGGGGGCGGTTAGTTGTGGGTAGCCGCCTGGTGTCTGGTTCAATTTGGGCAGAACCTAGGTAGGGTTTGATTTGGGTGTTTGGCAGAGGTTAAGCTATGTTTAACCTGGGTTTTGGAGAGTGGATTTGGAGAGTGATTTGGTGTAGGAAATGGGTTTCTCTCTCACTTTCTCTCTCAAGGGTTTTTGAAATGGTAGTGTGGGGGGTATAGGCTTGTGAGTGTGGGTTTGGATTGGTTGCTTGGGAATGAATTGATTCTTGTTTTGGTGATTGAGGATGATTATGGATATGAATTGGATGCCCCCTATTTATAGTAAAAGAGGTGTATGGGAATGTCCAGTGGACAATAGATCAAAATGGGTAATAAGGTGTTTGATTTGACCTCCCATTAGATTTTTGTTCTCTGACAGTGTCCAGGCTAGGGGTGTCACGCCCCAGGGCGGCCGTCCCCGGGACGCGGCAAGTGTATATATAATATCAGAATCTACACAGGAGGTCAATAATGTATCATACGCAAACAACTAGAATGACAAACATGCAACAAAAGGGCTGACATGATATATACACCAAATGCGGAAGCAAAAGACTGAATCTGTGAATAAACATTCTACAGACTCGATACTCAATCATCTGTCCTGTGAGAGCCAATATACACAAATACAACTGAACATATACAAACACGTGCCAAGCACGGAAATCAAACACATACAGTCAAGAAGGGATGCTGATAACCTCTGGCACTCGCGGAACGTGGTGCTGCTCCGCTACTGAAGGAATCCCTCGGAAAGCTCCAACTGCTGCTCCGGCTCTAGCTCAGGCTCAGTGACCACTGGGGAAAAACATATGCGAGGGGTGAGCCACACGCTCAGTGAACAGCACAACCCATGCATCACAGACAATATTTACCACAATTCTATTATTTATCCAGCCTCTAAGACATAACAACATAATCCAGTGGTTCGTACTTCGCTGAACCACCACACCCTCACCCTCACCCATCAATGGGTGACATAGGCTATTGGGACTGATAATCATCCAACCACAATCCAGTGGGTCGCTCATCGCCAACCCACTACACCCTCACCCTCACCCTACCACGGGTGACATAGGATTTTGGGACTGACTAGGCTGTTGGTCACCCTTGGTCCACCGATAGTCTCTCCTCCACTCCGTAGGCCGCTTGGTTTTCACCCACAACTTCAGCCCAGTCCGAAACCAAATCAGGAGGCGCCTACTGATGGGAACCCTTGGAAGGGACGACCTTTCTAACGCTGGGGTAGTCTCTACCGGATCCAACGAAGGGGACAGAATAGCCTATCCATACGCATATGATCCACTCGGATCCGCCGACAACACATATCTACAACTCAAATGTCATGAACTCTTCAGAGTTCCTCCAGGGCGCATAACCAAGATGCGGGGAACATGAACAATAAAAGCAAGGTTGTAATATCATTGGGGGAAAGAACTCGGGAGGGCGGCGTGAGTTCCCGATATAGGATACCCCGACAACCAAACAAGGAACACGGAGTACCCTAACCCGGGTCTCACCGCTGTCCTCGCAAGGCCCCTCCCCTATAATATTCACTAACAGGCTAATAACCATACCAATCATGCAACATTACTTATAATATTATTGGGACTAGAAACCTTGGGAGGGCAGCATGAGGTCCCGATACAGGACATCCCGACAACCAAACAAGGAACACGGAGTACCCTAACACGGGTCTCAATGTTGACCTCGCAAGGCTCCTCCCTATAATATTTTCTGAGGCATCCTATTTAACATACACTGGCATTTAAATTAATAAACAAACTAGTAGGACGCATGCATAGGCCGAGGTTTCCTATCATGAAAACAGGGGGCATGGTGCATGGCTTTTACACCTATCCTAAGGGTGCAAGTCCCTAATATGCAAAGACTAGGGTAGCATGCATTCTACATTTAAATCATGCAAGCATGGATTACATATTACTGCTGGTTAATATTCATCCATGGTGCCCCAGGAGAGGTCGGTATACGCCCGAATGCGTATGACCCCTCCCTACTGGGTTGGATCGTCCCACTCACCGAAGATCGGGTCGTCGCGCGACCGTCCGTCAAGATCTGCAAGACAGGCATTTATACGGTGAGTAAAATCCACAAATACCCCAAAATACATTAAAAATACTCTAAAAATACCCAACACCCGGACAAACGTACATACAGCCCGTACGCACGCGTATCCTAGTATCCCGACCCACTCCCGAACCCACCGGGCAGCCGCACGCACGGCCACCCGCCTCGGGCGCACAGCCGAGCCCCGGCCCGCGCGCCAAGGCGCACTGCCGAGCCCAGCCCGCACACCCGGACACCACCGGCGCACTGCCGCGCGCCTGCCCGCGCGCCCCGACGCACCGCCCACGCACGCGCACGCTCGCGCGCTCCCGCGCGCACCGCGCGTCCAGCCCAGCGCGCCCCCGCGCACACTGCACGCACGCCCCAGCACGCGCGCGCACTGGTCCCCAGCACCGCGCCCAGGCGCCCTGCCCAGCACCCAGGCACAGTGCCCAGGTGCCCTGCCCGCGCGCGCGCCCGCGCGCACTCCCCTGCTCGCGCCAGCACCCGCGTGCACCTGCGCGACCACTCCGCGCGCACCCGCGCACCCGCGCGCACGCACCCGCGCGCGACTCTGCGCCCAACTGCGCCCGCCAGCGCCCGCGCCCAGCGCCCAGCACCCAGCGCCACCCGCGCGCACGCCCGCGCGCACGCGTGCGCGCGCGCCCCTGCCAGCTGCTGCGCCTGTGCTGCCTGTGCTGCCTGCTGCCCGGGACTGCCAGCCTGCCAGCCCGAGCTCCTCTACCACCCACCTCCGACCACCACCACAGCCTCCGACCGCCTCCCACAGCCCTCCGACGGCCACCCACCGCCGCTGACCACCACCCAACCTCAAATCCACCCTCCTAGCATACATCTATGCAAGAAAAGAGAGGAAAAGTGGCTTACCGAGGGGAAGAAGGGAAGTCCGGTTGCTCTCCGCGCACCGAAACCTCTCCCAAAGGGCTTCCAACGCCCGGATCTACTCCCACCTCCGAAATGGGCCAAAACAGAGGAGAAGAGAGGGGGGACGGAGGGGCAAAACTCGCCGAAATCCGGATTTGAAAGCACCGGGGTGTAGATCGGGACCCGATCTACACTTCCTATGCTTTAGGTTTTAAGCTTTGAGGGGTCTAGGGGGCTCAAAAGTGAGAAAAGGAGAGAGGGGAGAGAGAAAATGAAATTGGTAGGGATGATGAATAGTGTTTTCGAAATTAGATCCCACCTTTATATAGTGTGCGACTTAAAAACCCAGATACGCCCCGGAACTGTGAAATTTCAGGAACGTTACCGGAATTCGATGAAATTTTTGTGAGAGGCCTAAAATGGCACCAGGACACCAAATATGCAGTTAGATTTCCAATCGGAGTCCTCTAACTCAGGACGATAGCTAACAGTCCAAAAATTAGCGGTACCGATCGAAAACCGAAAAAAAACAAAAAAACTGCCAGAACGCTCCAACGGTTACCAGCAGGTTAAAAGTGACACATATATAACAAGGGTTGGCTAGTGTTAACTACTGTATTAGTGCTTTTGGAGGACACGTTGTCGTTCGGATGCAGATCATCTGAAGTACATTCCCCTTCTTCGGGTCCTTCCTTCGCTCCTTCGGGAACCTCTTCGAATGGTTCCTCCTCTTCCTCTTCTCCTGGGTTGTCCACTCCGCTTTCATCGGACTCTATGTTGATGACTTCAGGCAGGACGGGGACTACTTGTTCTTCCTCTATATAGTACGGCGAGGTTGTGGTCGTCGAGGTTCAGCTGGAAAGGCTCGTCCTATCTTTCCTCCTCAGACTCTTCAGATGAACTACCGTCGGTAGTATTTTCTGAGGTGCTTGGCTCTGGTGATGGATGTCTCTCCCTTCTAACCATGTTGACAGTGTGGGCTCTGGAAGTGGAGTCTTGGTCGTGATCTGGCATAGGGTCAGTGAAAATGCCAAGTGGCTTGTTTGCTTGGGGATTGCCCTGGCTCAGATGGCCTTTGATCATGGCCCAATCAAGGCGCCTGTCATCATTTAAATCATAAGCAAAGTCTCGAAAGACAATGCATTGTTATGTGGTGTGACCATGTTGTTGATGGTACTGACAGTAACGTGCAGTGCTGGCCCCGGGGAGTGAGGGCCTAGAAGCAAGGAGGGAGATACTATTGGTGTCCATCATTACCCAAAAAATCCTCGTTAAGGTTTTTGGGAGGGGTGGGTAAGAGTCTCTCTTTCCCATCCGTCTTGGGCCATAGGAGGTTGGAGGGGAGACTTCATTGTAGGAGCTTTATGGCAGCCGTCTAGGGGTTAGGTTTTGCGCTCTTGGGGAGCGGAAAAAGCAGGGGGAGTCCTAGTTTTGCCTTGGCTTTGAATTATGGGGCTTTGGACTGGAGGAATTTGGACTAATGGGTTTTGTCTTATCGGCACGGGGGCGGGTACTGATCGAGGAATGAAGTTTTGATTGTCTTGCCGAGGCGGCACATATCCGGACGAATCGGGCGTGTACTATGTCAAAGCTGATCCTTGATCAAGGACTCGTGCTCCATTCAGTTAGCGTGCTGAAATTTGTGTGATCCCCTCTACCATGGGGGTGTGCGCCTTTCTCGGCGGTTGTCCAACCCTATGGCTGATAGGTGGGGACTGGGTTTCGACTGCTGGGTTTGCACAATGGGAAATCCGGCTGTGGCGGTCAATGAGAAGCTGGTACGTGGCACAGTCGTCGTACGAAAGACTTGTACGGAGCTCTGGACTCGGGCTTTGCAACATCATGTCAATTTCTTGACATTCCGTTAATTGCAGGCCAGTTCGGTGGACGAGGGTGCACCACCTAGACACGTACTACTCAAATTCCTCCCTAGGCCTCATTCTTTCTACGGTTAGGTCTGAAATAGAGGGGGTCCTGATCCTCTGACAACCGTAGCAACCTAGAAACTTCTCGCTTACAGCCGAGAAGTTTGACAAATGATCTATAGGGAGGGTGGAGAACCATTGCAGTGCTTCTCCTTCCAATGATTTTTGGAAGAGGAATACTAGCAGAGGTTGGTTATCTAGAAACGATCGGGCGTCTATATGAAAGGTGGTCAAATGAACGTCTGGGTCTCCACGACCGTTGTACCAGTGAAATTTTAGGATTTTAAACCCCTCGGGTAGGTGGACTAACAGGATCTGTCTCAGGTTGTGCAGAGACGTGTGTTTGGGGGCAGAAGGGCCAGTCTCGGAGAGAATTCTCCGGATGGTTTCATCCAACGTTTCTCTCCTGGGAGGGCTATTTAGTGGTCCCAGGTTGGAGGTGGCCTGGTAAGGGCCCTGGGCAGAAGCGGTTGGGAATATTGGATTCGCGGGGGATGGTGGGGCAAAGGAAAAGAGGCTTGGACTCAGATTTACCGAGAAGCTGGGTGTTGGTAGTTCATTGGGGGTGGGACAAGCCTTGGGTCTTAACAGGAGTTTCCTGCTTCAAGGTCTTGGCCTGGTGATAGTCGGTGAGGTCATTGAACATGTCCTCGACCGACTGGTATCCGAGGGTAGCCATCGTCTGTCACGTCCCAGGGCGGCCATCCCCGAGACGTGGCAATAATAAAATATCAGCTATCAATACCTGAGGTCAATAAAGATTCCAACAACAACACACAAGGTGGCAAAGCAAGGATAATGATAACTGACTGAAAAGCGGAAGCATAATATATAAACAATGTCTGTAAACCAAAAATATTATTACAGACTCGAATACACAATCACTGTCCTGTGAGAGCCAAGTCTAGACCAAAGAAAATACAACCTGTGCCACATGCACGATTTACAATACATACAATGACTCTAGGACTGCTGACAGCCTCGCACTCGCCACCCGCCGGAAGAACGCTCCACGCCCATAAGACCACGCCACAGGAAAGCTCCAGTTCCACGCCCAACACTGCCCCTGAAAAGAAACAGTACGCGAGGGGTGAGCTACAAGCTTAGTGAGTGGCTGGAAACCAATCACCATACAACAGTTCAATACATAAACAATTTCCTTTCAAGGTAAACATGGGTGGAAACCCATGGATAACAGGGTCACGCGGCGGCGCGACCAACCTCACCCTCACCCTCACTCCCGGAGGGAGACTCTTGGGACTTTTGGGGAGAGACCATACCGTTGGTCGAGGAGACCCGGGATTACTGGTCCACACAACATTACTAGATCACCAACCTCACCCTCACCCTCACTCCCGGAGGGAGACTCTTGGGACTTTTGGGAAGAGACCATACCGTTGGTCGAGGAGACCCGGGATTACTGGTCTACGCAACACTACTGGATCATCTACATCGAGATAACTGCCCAACGATGTCTTTGAACATCGATACGAGACCGGACCCAACAACTATGGGAACGGACGAACAACGAATGGGTCACGAGGCGACGTGTCTTCACCTCATCCTCACCCTCACTCCCGGAGGGAGACTCTTGGGACTTTTGGAAGAGACTTAGACTGCTCTACACCCTTGGTCCACCGGTAGCCCTTTCCCCACGTAGCCTCTACCTGGTATACTCCCACGATCAGTACGCTTCCGAACGCATCGGTGGTACCTACGGACGGGAGCCCTCTGTCAGGACAGCTTTTCCAACGCCGGGGAGTTCCTACATCGGATCCAACGAAGGGGAGAATGATTCCACGCTCGCAATATCATTCGTTAACCCTCTCCCGGGTAGCCTCTACCTGGTACACTCCCACGATCAGTACGCTCCCGAACGCATCGGTGGTACCTACGGATGGGAGCCCTCTGTCAGGACAGCTACAACCCGGCCCTCTTCAACTCGGACGACATTGGGAGTAAACATTCCATGTTCGCAAAGCGAACCCAATGGAAAAACAACTACTCTCGATAATCACTTATCGAGATATCGAATACTACTGTACTCCCACACCGTTGCGTCACTCGGACACAGGGGGGGTGTCACGCCCCAACTACCGGCTTAACAATCAGATAAGATAATGAATTCTCCTGAATTCCACACGAGTGCATCGCTCGGATGCACGGGGTGATTACATCGCTAGCGCTCTAACTAATAAGGTACAACCCGACAGCGGGTCATACCCACGCCTATCCCAGATAGGCCTATCAGTTTTTAACATGCGCATATAAATATATCCAGAAGAATTTTATATCTAGCTATGTGCATGAACCATATGCACAATCATTTAATAATTATAGGGACACTCCCTAACATGGATTTACATCATAATAAATCATACAACATGCATACATGTCATTAGTCACATAAGCACACAAGGCCTAACTTAAGCATGCGTTGGATATCGCCAACTTAAAAGAAAGGGGCAAGCGCGATCTCGCGCACTAACAGGTGCATGCCAATATTCCAAATGAACCTGAGTCGAGTAGAAAATCGCATCTACTTACTTAGTTCGTTCAGAGGGAGAGGGCGAGAGAGATCATCATCTCATGAAGCTGGTCATAGCTTTGCCCCATTAGCATGGGCGCAACAACTACACCACGCCCTCGAGTCTTATCGCAAGGGAATATTAGGCAGGTGCCCGTTATTAACCCAGACTTATTCATGTTCGATATTCCAATTAATATGGTGGGAGTAGTATTACCATACTACCTAAGGCATGCCATATTCTATACATCCATACACATTTCAAAAATACATGCCCATACTAGAGGGGCGCATGCAACACAATCATTCATACATGGATACAATACATGTATATAAGCCTAGCATGCGAGATATCTACATATTATAGCTTAAGCATGGCCATACTACTTATCTACACAAGTAGTATAGCTAGGGGCCCCATCGATGCGCGACGCACGACTACGCGCGTTGAGCGCATCCCGAGGGGGGGGATTGGATCGAACCACTCACCGATACCCGGATCGCCGCGCGTCCGGTCTACGAGATCTGCAAAACACAACCAATGATCCATAATTAAATTATGGAACCTCCTATCACACATATAAGCTTACTTCATGAAAACCCTAACCCCTGATTGTTATGCCTGTGTCATTTGGAGCGCTCTGATTAAAAATTTGGTTACATAAATTTTCTCCTAGAAGTTATGTATTCTTGTTTTGGTATTTGGATTTGATTTTGTTAAAATCCAAGATGAAGAGGTTTAAATATGAGTTTACTATGAGATGTCCAGTTTTGAGTTAGCTTTCGTACAGAAGTGGAATTAGATCAACTGGATTCTTGTAGTAAAAGTTATGGGTATTTTTCCAAGTATACCCCGGGGATGGAAATTCTGGCTGCAGCCTTGCTCTATGTTTAGCTCTACTTTCGGAGTAGCTGGAGAGACTATGTGATCTTGGCATAAACATGAAAGTTGTAGATAATCTTCTTAGCTTTCCAACGGAATTGGAATTATGCAATTTGGAGCTATATTGAGGAAGTTATGGCTGTTCCAGTGAAGCATGCGCAGAATTTCTAGTCAAAGGGCGACTTAGTCATTTCATTTCCTTTTTAGATATTTGTAGCATAAATATCTTCTTCTCTCTCCCTCCCTCTCACTCCCCACGTCTACGTGGGATTCTTCCTCTCTCTCTTCCTCTCTCTCTCAAGCACCCAAGGTGTTTGCTTAAAGTCCTCAATGAGAAGGAGAAGGTGGAGGAGGAAGTGAAGGTGAGTCCTTGTGTAGGTTTGTTGTTGTTGTTTGTTCCCCTCTCTCTCAAGCTCCCTTACATGGATTTCCCACCCCCTGATTTGTAGCCGTTGGAGGAGGCTGAGGAGAGGCCGAGGAGGTGGTGGTGGTGGTGGTGGCGGTTGAGGTGGTCGCGGGTGCGTCGAGGGCCCCCGAACCTCCCCCTTTTTGTTCCCCCTCCAAGGTGAGCTCCTCCCCTTCTTTTCTTGGTTTTCATGGCTTAAGGGGATGTTGGGGAGGTCATGCATGCTAGGTAGATGTGTTAGGGTGTGTGTGAGGGGTTGGGAAGGGTTAAAATGGGGTTACGAGGGGCTGGGCACGCGCTGGGCGCAGTCTGCACGCGTGCGCGCGCAGGCGCGCACGAAGGCGGGCGCTGGCAGACGCTGACGGGCGCGCAGACGCGCGCGGGCGCGTGCGCGCGGAGTGGTCGCACGGGTGAGCGCAGGCGCTGGCGCGAGCGGGGGTGCACGGAGCAGTGCGCCTGGGCATGCGCCTGGGCGCGGGGCTGGGGACCAGTGCGCGCGCGCGCGTGCGTGCGCGTGCTTGCGCGTGCTGGTGCGTGCGCGGGGTGCTGGGCGAGGGCGCGGGCTTGACGCGCTGTGCGCGCGTGCGGCAGTGCGCCGATGGTGCTGGGGTGCATGCGTGTGTGCGCATTCGTGCGTGCGCGTGCGGGGGGCCATGCGTGTAGCTGCCCAAGTGTTTGGGTAGGTGTCGGGGCACTCGGACTCGCGTGCGTACGTGCGTGCTCGCATGCGTGCGAGCCCGTATGCATGCTTGTCCGAGTATGGGGTATTTCTATTGTTGTCTATGTGTATGTCACGCCCCAGGCGTCCCCGAGACGTGGCAATAATAAATAAGATATCAGCTATCAATACCTGAGGTCAATAAGGACACCAACAACAATACACAAGGCGACAAAGCAAGATAAAGATAACTGACTGAAAAGCGGAAACATAATATTTAACAATGTCTGTAAATCAAAAACATTATTACAAACCCGAATACACAATCAATGTCCTATGAAAGCCAAGTCTAGATCAAAGAAAATACAACCTGTGCCACATGCACGATTTACAAAGCATAAAAAGACTCTAGGAATGCTGACAGCCTCGCACTCGTCACCCACCGGAAGAACGCTCCACGCCCATAAGACCACACCACAGCTAAGCTCCAGCTCCAGCCAACACTGCCCCTGAAAAGAAACAGTATGCGAGGGGTGAGCTACAAGCTCAGTGAGTGGCTGAAAACAAATCACCATTCTACAGATCAATACATAAAATCAGTTCCCTTTTTCAAGGAAAAACATGGGTAGAAACCCAAGGATCACTGGGTCACGCGGCGGCGCGACCAAGCTCACCCGCACCCTCACTCCCGGCGGGAGTCTTTTGGGACTTATGGGGAGAGACCATACCGTTGGTCGAAGAGACCCGGATTTACTGGTCTACTCAACACTACTGGATCATCTACATCTAGATAATCGCCCATCGATGTCTTTCAATCATCGATCACGAGACCGGACCCAACATCTATGGGAACAGTCGAACAACGTGTCACGAGGCGACGCGTCTTCGCCTCATCCACACCCTCACTCCTGGAAGGAGACATTTTGAGACTTTGGGAGAGACTTAGACTGCTCTCTACCCCTGGTCCACCGGTAGCCTCTCCCCGCTCCGTAGCTCACCTGGTCTACTCTCACGATTCAGCACAATCCGAAACCAAATCAGGAGGTGCCTACTGATGGGAGTCCTCTGTCAGGACGATTCAGCACAGTCCGAAACCAAAGCAAAACCCAATGGAAAACAACCACTTCCGATACTCGCTCATCGCGATATCACACACATGCATAACAGCAACCAACACACTCATATTAACCTCAAAGTAGTCATAGTCCCTAAACGGGAGTAACTACACAAACTAGTGGGTCGTAACATCGCCGACCCACCACACCCTCACCCTCACCCTCAAGGGGGTGACATGGGCTTTTGGGACTGACTAGGCTGTTAATCACCCTTGGTCCACCGATAGCCTCTCCTCCACACCGTAGCTCGCCTGGTCTACTCCCACGATTCAGCATAGTCCGAAACCAAATCAGGAGGTACCTACTAATGGGAGCCCTCTGTCAGGACGGCCTGTCTAACGCTGAGGAGTCCCTACACGGATCCAACGAAGGGAAGAGAAACAGCCTACCCACACGGATACGATCCACTTGGATCCGCCGACACCGATCTCAACTCTACAAATGACATGAATTCTTCAGAATTCCTCCAGGGCGCATAACTAAGATACGGGAAAAGCATATATTATAACAACTGGGTTATAATATTCTCTAAGGCATGCTTGCAACTAAATGCTCACATAATTCCCTAAGATGGGAGACATATATCATAACCACAAGGTTACAATATTCACTAAGGCATGCTCACATTCTGATTTAATTAGATTAAACTAGATGGGAACATGCATAGCTCCGGGCTTAGCATCTAAGCATGCATAGGCCGCTATACATGATATAAGGGTGCATATCCCTAGCATACAAAGTCTAAGGTGGCATGAATACATCATAGCAAAACATGCATAGATCAAGGCTCTTAAGTACAGGACATGGTGTCCAGGCATTTACGGGCCTCTATACATGATGTATGAGTGTATATCCCTAGCATGCAAGGTATAAGGTGGCATGGATACATCATAATAATCAGGCATGCACAGATGACTACATAATTTAGCTAGGGGCCCCCATCGATGCGCGACGCGCGTCTATGCGGGTCGAGCGCATCCCTAGAGAGGGGGGGGGTGGATTGGAATCGAACCACTCACCTTACGACCCGGGACCTCGCGCATCCCATCCGACGAGATCTGCAAGGTAGGGGCATCCAACTGGTGAGAAACAACACAATTTATACAAAGAAATCATTAGAAATACCCAATACTCGGACAAGCATGCATACGGGCTCGCACGCATGCGAGCACGCACGTACGCACGCGAGTCCGAGTGCCTCGACACCTACCCGAACCCTCGGGCAGCCACACGAATGGCCCCCAGCATGCGCACGCACGAATGCGCACGCACGCACGCACCCCGGCACCATCGGCGCACTGCCGCGCGCCTTCCCGCGCGCCCAGACGCGCTGTCGCACGCACGTGCACGCTCACGCGCGCCTGCATGCACTGCACGCCCAGCCCGCGCCCTCACGCAGCACCCCTCGCACACCCCAGCACGCGCACGCACGCACGCGCCCGCACTGGTCCCCAGCCCCGCGCCCAGGCGCATGCCCAGGCGCCCTGCCCGCGCGCGCGCACGCCCGTGCGCACTCCCGCGCGCACCCCCACTCGCACCCCCGCTCGCGCCTGCACCTGCGCGCACCCGCGCACCTGCGTGCCCGCCAGAGCCTGCCAGCGCCCGCCTGCACGCGCGCCTGGGTGCGCACGCGCCCAGCACGCGCCCAAGCCATCCTTACCCCATTTTAGCCCTTCCCAACCCCTCACACACACCCCAACCCATCTACCTAGCATGCATGACTTTTCAACCAACCCCTTATGCCAAGAAAACCAAGAAAAGAAGGGGAGGAGCTCACCTTGGGAGGGGAAAGAAAGGGGGAGGTTCGGGGGCCCTTCGCGCACCGAAACGCCACCACCGAGACCACCACCACCACCACCACTCCTCAGCCTTCTCCTCAGCCACCTCCATGGCTGCAAATCAGGGGGGGGGGATTCATGCAAAGAGAGCTTGAGAGAGGGGAGACAAACAACCACAACAACACTCCCACACAAACCCACTCATGCACTTGCACCTCCACCATCTCTTCTCTTTGGGGCATATTTACAAACACTTGGTGGGTGTGTTTGAAAGAAAGAAAGAGAGAAAAAAAAAGAGGTATTTGACGTGGGATTTGAGAGGGAGAGAGAGAGAGAGAGAGATATTTATCAAAATATCTTAAGGGGGAATGACCTAGTCGCCCTTTGACTAGTAATTCTGCGCAAGCTTCACTGGAACAGCCATAACTTCCTCGATATAGCTCCGAATTGCACAATTCCAAGACCGTTGGAAAGCTAAGAAGATTATCTACAACTTTCATGTTTATGCCAAGATCAAATAATCTCTCCAGATATTCCGCAATTAGAGCTAAACATCGAACAGGGCTGCTGCCAGAATTTCTCATCCCCGGGGTATACTTGGAAAAATACCCATAACTTTTACTACAGGAATCCAGTTGATCTAATTCCACTTCTGTACGAAAGCTAACTCAAAAATGGACATCTCATAGTAAACTCATATTTAAACCTCTTCATCTTGGATTTTAACAAAATCAAATCCAAATACCAAATCAGGAATACATAACTTCTAGGAAAAAAAAATTATGTACCCAAATTTTCAAACAGAGCGCTCCAAATGACACAGGCACAACAGTGTAAATTGTGTTGTTTCTCACCAGTTCGATGCCCCTACCTTGCAGATCTCGTCGGATGGGATGCGCGAGGTCCCGGGTCGTAAGGTGAGTGGTTTGATTCCAATCCCCCCCCCCTCTCTAGGGATGCGCTCGACCCGCATAGACGCGCGTCGCGCATCGATGGGGGCCCCTAGCTAAATTATGTAGACACCTGTGCATGCCTGATTATTATGATGTATCCAAGCCACCTTAGACTATGTATGCTAGGGATACGCACCCTTATATCATGTATAGCGGCCTATGCATGTTTAGTAATCTTGTCCTTAATTGGAAAACCCCGACTATGCATGTTCCCATTTAGTTTAATTTATTTAAATCAAGGTGGGATTATGTGATTATATTGTTGTAAGCATGCCTTAGAGAATATTATAATCTTGTGGTTATAATATATGTTTCCCCGCATCTTAGTTATGCGCCCTGGAGGAATTCTTGAGAATTCATGACATTAGAAATGTTAGGAAGTGTTGTCGACGGATCCAAGAGGATCGCATGCGTGTGAGTAGGCTGTTCTCCCCTTCGTTGGATCCGATGTAGGTACTCCCCGGTAATGGCTGACCTGACAGAGGGCTTCCGTCCGGTACCTCCGATGTGTTCGGACAGTACTGGTAGTTGGAGTGGACTAGGTCGAGGCTACGAGGGTGGGAAAGGGCTACCGGTGGACCAAGGGTGAATAGCAGTCTAGTCAGTCCCAAAAGGCCCATGTCACCCCGTGAAGGGTGAGGGTGAGGGTGGGGTGGGTCGGCGATGTTACTACCCACTAGCTTGTGTAGTTACTCCCGTTTAGGGACTATGACTACTTTAAGGTTAATATGAGTGTGTTGGTTGTTGTTATGCATGTGTGTGATATCTCGATAAGCGAGTATCGAGAGTGGTTGTTTTCCTTTGGGTTTCGCCTTGCGAACATGGGATCGTTCTCCCCTTCGTTGGATCCGATGTACGAACTCCCCGGCGTTGGCTGTACCTGACAGAGGGCTCCTGTCCGCAGGTACCTCTGATGTGTCGGACAGTACGGATGGTGGGAGTGGACTAGGTGGAGGCCACGAGGGTGGGAAAGGGCTACTGGCGGACCAAGGGTGTAGAGCGGTGAGTTGAGGAGATCGGGTTGTAGATACTACCCGGGAGAGGGTTAATGAATGATGTCGCGAGCGTGGAATCGTTCTCCCTTCGTTGGATCCGTGTAGTGACATCCCCGGCGTTAGACAGGCTATCCTGACAGAGGGCTCCCATCTGTAGGTACCTCCGATGTGTTCGGACAGTGCTGATCGTGGGAGTATACCAGGTAAGCTACGGAGCAGGGAGAGGCTACCGGTGAACCAAGGGGTGTAGAGCAGTCTAAGTCTCTTCCCAAAGTCCCAAGAGTCTCCTTTCAGGAGTGAGGGTGTGGATGAGGCGAAGACGCGTCGCCTCGTGACCCATTCGTTGTTTGACCGATCCCATAGATGTTGGGTCCGGTCTCGTGATGGATGTTGAAGGACATCGATGGGCGATTATCTAGATGTAGATGATCCAGTAGTGTTGAGTGAACCAGTAAATCCAGGTCTCTTCGACCGATGGCATGGTCTCTAGACCAGTAAATCCGGGTCTCTTCGACCGACGGTATGGTCTCTCCCCATAAGTCCCAAAAGACTCCCTCCGGGAGTGAGGGTGGGGGTGAGGTTGGTCGCGCCGCCGCATGACCCAGTTATCCATTGGGTTTGTACCCATGTTTTCCTTGAAAGGAAATTGATTATGTGTTGAACTGTAGAATGGTGATTGGTTTCCAGCCACTCACTGAGCTTGTAGCTCACCCCTCGCATACTGTTTCTTTTCAGGGGCAGTGTTGGGCGTGGAGCTGGAGCTTCCTGTGGCGTGGTCTTATGGGCGTGGAGCGTTCTGCCGGCGGGTGGCGTGTGCGAGGCTGTCAGCATTCCTAGAGTCATTTTATGCTTTGTAAATCGTGCATGTGGCACAGGTTGTATTTTCTTTGGTCTAGACTTGGCTTTCACAGGACATTGATTGTGTATTCGGGTCTGTAAT
Source organism: Acorus gramineus (assembly GCA_030737835.1). Classification (NCBI taxonomy): domain Eukaryota; kingdom Viridiplantae; phylum Streptophyta; class Magnoliopsida; order Acorales; family Acoraceae; genus Acorus; species Acorus gramineus. The sequence goes on along the minus strand of CM060856.1, from coordinate 2,327,558 downwards.
AATGTTTTTGTTTTACAGACATTGTTATATATTATGCTTCTGCTTTTCAGTCAGTTATCATTATCTTGCTTTGCCGCCTTGTGTATTGTTATTGGTGTCCTTATTGACCTCAGGTATTGATAGCTGATATTATATTTATTATTGCCACGTCTCGGGGACGCCTGGGGCGTGACACTGATACTTCCATATTATCACCCAAGACACATGCAACCAACTCCTTGACACTCAACCAAGCAAAACTGCTAAACCTGCTGCAACCAGCCCTACTAATTGGTCTTCACAGCACCCAGTACACTTCCAAAAATTATGAAATAAATCATGCACATTCTATGATATGCTGGGATCATAATCCATGGAGACATTAGAACCTAATTTTGCCTCTACAAGCCCGAAACAAATCATTTCCCGAAGTAGGTCAATTCCTATGCGAATCTGGACAGGTCATGCAAAACTGTTTCTAACTTACACCATAGATATCATAATGACCCCAAATTTCATATATAACATCTAGACACATAGCTGATCAAATCATAAGCAGACATAATCCTAAAAATATGCCTCTAAATACTAGATTCACTGAGATCTTTAAAAGACAGTGTGCTGCCTTACCAAAACAGGGGAAGGGAAATGGGGAGATGCGGGGTTCTCGACACACCCACGACCACCTCTACCACCACCTCACAACCACTCCACCAGCCTTCCATGGCTGAAAACAGGGGGGGGAGGCATGAGAAGGAGCTAATGAGAAGAGAAACAACAACAACAACTACAACACCCAAAGCTTGCACACACATACCTTTCTCTTTTCCTTTTAATGTTTCTTCTTCTCCTTCTTGTTCTTCTTTTATTTAACACAAAAAAAAACAAAGAAAACCAGGGAGTGAAGGAGAGAGTGAGAGGGAGAGGATGAGAAGGGGACGCCCACCTATAGTGTACACACACACACACACACTCACACACACATTCTTCATTAAATGTGAAAAAAGGGGGTGGTTGGGGGATTGACTTTGAGTCAACCCAACCAAACTACCAAACAAAAACCCTTGACTAGTCAAAGGTCATCTTTGACTAGTCAAGGTCTTCGTTAATCTGGTCAAAGTCACCCTTTGACAATCCAAAATCGGTCAAAACCCGGATACGATTCGGAACTGTAAAATTTTCTAAAACGTTACCGGAATTTGATGAAATTTTTATGGGTAGTACTAAACGGTACCAGGACCCATAATATGCAGTCAGATTTTCAATCAGAGTACTCTAACTCCCGCAGGTGGCTAAAAGCCAAAATTTTAGCGGCTCCGATCAAAAAATTAAAAAGGCTCTGAATGACCCAGATGTGACCAAGGCTTAACCGAAATGGCTCCAAATGACACAAGCATAACATCCACTCCTCTAGGTGGCTGAGGAATTGGGCGGTTTGGTCTCCCTGGTTGTCTTTCTCCTCCACTATTTTCTCATGGGTGTAGACCTCCATTGTGTGAATATGGAAAAGTCTAGGTGTAAATGAATGCAGATTTAAAGAAGTAAATAAAGCGGTAAAGGGGTGTGCAGTTGTGTGTGGCTTAAAGCAGTAATGGGTGCGCAGCTGTGTGCGGCTTAAAGTAGTAAAGGGGTGCACAGCTTTGTGCGCTTAAGGCAGTAAAGGATGTTGTAATGCAAAGTAGTGGAGGGTCAAACTTGAGGGGTGGAAAATCTTGGTTTTCCTAGAGGGGTGATGGCATTCTAGTCAGGTTATGGGAAGGAAGCAAAAGGGGATTACCTTTTGTTGTCTTTTACGAGGGAGGTCCCACCGTGATCGCCAGGCTGTCGGTATCTGATTTCAGAAGGGGGGTCGGGGGGTTGGATGTGCTCGAGGGAGCCTTCCTTCCTCTCTTCCTGGTCCTTCGGGGTCGGCGTGTGTGGGGGTTCTTAGGAGGCTCGGATCCGGAGAGCTGCGCCTTGGCAGGCTGGGTCGGATCGTCTCTCGAAAGGGGTGGTGGGTTGGTTTTTCCTTCTTGGCTGAGGCGGCCGACGGGTCCTCAGGAGGATTCAGGGGTGGTTGTGATCGCCACCTACTTTTCTCAAAAAGAAGGAAAAGTTGGGGTGGATTTGATCGCCTTCATGGGGAGTTTGTGGGGACTCCGCTCTGAGACACGGGTATGCCGTACACAAAGGTGAAGACAGGGATTCTCTTATGCTTCGGGAACTTGACTAATGGAGAATCGGGACTTAGGTGGGGGTGGGGAAGGGCCAGCTAGTGGGTTTTAGCCGCCTGGTGTCTGGTTCAATTTAGGCAAAACCTGGGTAGGGTTTGATTTGGGTGTTTGGCAGAGGTTAAGCTGGGTTTAACCTGGGTTTTGGAGAGTGGATTTGGAGGATAATTTGGTGTAGGAAGATGGGTTTTTCTCTCAAAATAGAGCTCTCTCTCTCTCTCAAGGGTTTCAAGTGGGGAAGGGATATGGGTTGATTTGTGAGTTGATGATTGATTGTGGGTTATTGATGATTATGATCCTCAAGAAAAAGTGCTTGGAGCCCCCTATTTATAGTAAAAAAGGGGCAGGGGAGAGTCCACTGCACAATAGATCAAAATAGGTAATAAGGTGCTTGATTTGACCTTCCCTTAGATCTTTGTTTTCTGACAGTTTCCAGGTGAGGGGCGACTAGTTGGAACTAGCCATCCAGTGAGGGGCGGCTACTCTCAAGTAGCCGGCCTCATCATGACCTGCCAAACGTCCCGTCTCTGACAAGCGGTGGCTTAGGTCGGCTAATGAGGTTGAACCGGCTGAGATGGGGCGGCTAGAAGGGACAATCCTCCGCAATCATGCTTGCTTTATGTCCCATCCAGAAAGGCGGTTTGGGGAGGCGGCTAGTTAAAAACTACCCACCCGGTATGGGGCGGCTACTCTCAAGTAGCCGCCCCTGTCCAAGCTTTTAGATTTTTCTAAGTCTTGGAATTAGAGTTTCCGGTCTTGGTTTCTAAGAGTGTTTTCTATTAGTTGTCCAAATGTGTTTCCAATATTACTTGAAGTAAATTTCTTTTCTTTGGACGGTCAAAATTAGGGTATCTACAGGTCCGTGAGACTTTTGCTACTCTAGATGTTCAAGAAGCCCAATCTTCTCACCAGCCACCGCTTCCTTCAGGCCAGGATGCTCCTCCTTCAATCCAGCCTTCCGAGAATGACGATACTAAGAGGTATATTTTTCGTGTCTTGGTTTTGGTAGAAGAAATGTATACATGCAAGGAATTCATGCCTTTCTTCTTTTCTTTTGGCTCAGGTGATCGTTTTGACAGTGCATAGCTCAAGACATTGGAGTTGGAGCTATTTTGGTGGACCTATCCTTTTTTTTCTTTTATAGGGACTTTCTTTTGTGTAATTTTTATGTTTTGGGGACAATTTTTAAGTTTATGTTCTTTTATGGGATAATTTTCTGGCTTTTCATGCATGGTTTTGGCGTGATTAACACGAATGTTTAGTGTTTGGAAGGTCTTTTAATTTAGGTGGATGTGTATGTGAGCGAATAAATGTTGGTTTTGTAAGTTTGATTCACATGATTTTGAAATACAATTGTTTTTAAAGCATATTCATACAAGTGTTATGAATGTATATGTGTATGAAATGCGTGTACGCAGTTTTTTTTAGAAAGAAAATATTCCTAATAGGTCTCAAAGGTTTGAAGTGTTGATTGTCAACGGGACTGACAGTGTAGAGTGGGCAGTAGGTGAGGGGCAGCTACTTATTATTAGCCGTCTGGTGAGGGGCGGCTAGATTTATTTAGCCACCCCTAGACAGGCATAATTAACCTGTAGGGTGCCAGCTTGTTACTTTCAGCCATCAGGCGGCTAGATGGGCTTAGCCGCCCCTGGCCTGGGACAATTTCCTACTTTTGTTTTTGTCTGCTATTGCTGAAAGTTTTCCCCAGTGCTTTGTCAACCTTTAAAACCTGTAGAAACATTCTTTACATGAACCAAGTGTTAAATCTGTCCGGATTGTGCCCCTGCACTGACTTTCGAGCCCTTCTTGTTCGAATTGTCAAGTGCTACAACCCATCTAAGGTAATAAAGCAAGGAAAAGATGCGAGAAGCCATGTCCAGCATACAAAGGAGGGAGCCTAAGTGACTCTAAGTGTGAGAATATGTGAGAATGGAAAAACTTCAAGTGTGTATGAGAGTGGGGTAGTTTTCCTTCTCAAATGTGTGTGGAAGGGTATGAAACAAAAGTAATGGGGGCAATTTTCTTTTGGTGTGGGAGTCAATTGTGATATTTCAAGGAAATTGAATGCCTAAGTGTCTGGAAAAGGAAAATACAATCTTATGCATAAGTGTGAGTAACATAAGGGAGTATTTTAATTCTTCAATTGATCTTTTATGAGGGAGGGCAATGTTTTCAATTTTCTTAAGTAAAAGATGCCATTAAGTCCCTGAAAAGTGGCCCTTGTGGTCACTCATGCCCAACCAGGATTGTATTTGAAAGGTATTAACTTTAAGTGTTGATTTCTCAAGTTCGTGGTTCTCAAATGCTTGATCATATTATTCTAAACATGCTGGGAAATCCATGAATGCACCATGATTTAAGTCAAGTAAGCTTCTTTTAGACAGGAAAGTCTTTAAATGAACTCATGTGAGTGTGTGCTATTTGTAAACATAGAAAAAGGTCTACCTTTGGTTGAAATTTCACCTTTCCAAGTAGACATAGTTCAATTCCAACTCCATAGTAAGAAATAAAAGGGTGGGAGGTGAATGGGGTAAGAGTAATATCTTCCTTTGGGGCAATATTTTAGAATTGTCCCAGTCTTGCATATGTCTTACTTTCTAGCTCTCTTTGGCTTTCTTCTTTTTTCCACTTCTTTATTTGGGTGGAGAGTACAGCCCGCTGGGCGTATACCCGTGTTTTGGGTGGAGAGTACAATCCGTTTGTTTGGATGTGTACTAGTATAGCCTTTTGTTCAGCATATAATGTGCGTAAAGGCATTTGCGCCTGCTAAAGTAGAGAGTTTAAACCGTTGTCTGGGTGTTGTTTTTCTTTTGTTGGCCTCTCATTGCTTGATGTTTTTTTGTTTTGAGGGGGTGGGTGCTTTTCTACTTTTCACCCCTATTCTTTTTTGCTTCCCCTCTAGAAGTGTTTAGATAGCGCTAGAGCCAGTTTTGGGACATATGCCCGGTCCAGGTAATTCCTCATTTTGCCTTTAGGTTGACACGGGTGATGTTATATATGTGTCACTTTAGGCCTTCTCGTAACCATTGGACCATTCAGGCAGTTTTTCAGCTCTTTTCATTTTTCGATCGGAACCGCTAAAATTTTAGACTTTTAGCTATCATCCTGAGTTTGAGGACTCCGATTGGAAATCTAACTGCATATTATGTGTCCTGGTACCATTTCAAGCCACTCACGAAAATTTTATCGAATTCTGGTAACGTTTCAGAATTTCGCAGTTCCGAAGCGTATCCGGGTTTTTATCAAGCGAAAAGTCATTGAGAGACTTGACTTAGTCAAGGTTGACCTTTGACTTGGTCAATTGATTTTGGATTTTAGTGTGGTTGGGTTGACTAGGGTCAAACCTCACCTAAGTGCACCTAAACCTAGCCTAAACCTAATTAGGGCTAAGCTAAGTGTGGGTGTGAGAGTGTGTGGTGTGTGTGTGAGTATAATAAAATCCCACGACTACAACAGCCCTCCTATTCATCATCTTCTCCAAAATTTCTCTCTCTCTCCCTCTCTTTAATCCCCCCTTTTGACCTAGTTCAAGTGGTGGAAATCAAAAACCCTAAGAAGAGAAAAGATAGGTAAGGACCCGATTTACCTTCCGGTGGTCTCGGATTTGAATTCCCACAAGTGTGACCCCCTCTCATACCCTCTTTTCTCCTCTGTTTTCAGCCTTGCTTTGGCTGAGTGGAGATCTTGGTGGTGGTGGTCTTGGAGGTGGCGAATCGGTGCGCGAAGAGCACCCGATCTCCTCCCCTTCCTTCCTCTCCTAGGGTAAGCTTTCTTTCCTTCCATTTCTTGTTTAGATGTATGTTAGGAAGTGTTTTTGGGTATGTATGGCTTTCATGGTGGTTTGGGTGGCTGTTGGCGGCGGTTGGTGGCCGTTGGTGGCCATTGGTGGCCGTCGGGGAGGTGTAGGGTTGGCTCGGGTAGGCTGGCAGCGCAGGCAGCGCAGGCAGGCGGGCTGGCAGGCAGGGCGGGCAGAGCAGGCTGGCAGGGCACGCGCGCAGGCGTGCCGTGGGTGGAGCAGGAGTGTGCGGGTGCTGCGCGCTGGGCGCCGTGCGGGGGCGTGTGGGTGGTGCGCGCGGGGTGCGCACGGGGTGCTGCACTGGGGCGCAGGGCGTGCGGGTGTGCACGCGAGTTGCTGCGCTGGGGCGCAGTGAGCGCACGGTGCACCCGGGGGGCTCGGCAGCATGTCCCGGCAAGAGGGCAGGGGCTCGGCAGTGCGTCTGGGCGCGCGGGCTGGGGCGCGGCTGTGCGCCCGGGGCGGGTGGCCGTGCGTATGGCTGCCCGGGGGTTCGGGAGTGAGTCGGGGTGCTCGGACTCGCGTGCGTACAGGCCGTATGTACGCTTGTTCGAGTGTTGGGTATTTTAGTGTATTTTTGTATTTATTTGTGTATTTTACTCACCGAGTTGATTACCCTGTCTTGCAGATCTTGACGGACAGTCGTGCGACGACCCGGTTATTGGTGAGTGGGACAATCCAACCCAGTAGGGAGGCGTTATATGCACTTGGGCGTGTACCGTCCTCCCCTGGGGCACCATAGTTTAATATTAACTTGTATAATATGTAATCTATGCAAGCATGATTAATATGTAGTATGCATGCTACCCTAGACCGTGTATGTTAGGGACTTGCACCCTTAGGATATGTGTAAGAGCCATGCATCCTGTCACCATGTTCTCATGCTAGGAAGCCTCGACCTATGCATGTGTCCTACTAGTTTAATTTATTAAATTAAATGTGAACTTATGGTATTTTAGCATGCCTTAGGGAATATTATAAGGGGCCTTGCGAGGTCAACATTGAGACCCGGGCTAGGGTACTCCGTGTTCCTTGTTTGGTTGTCGGGATATCCTATATCGGGACCTCATGGTGCCCTCCCAAGGTTTCCTTTCCCGATAATATTATAACCTCGTTATTATTATATATGTTCCCCGCATCTTGGTTATGCGCCTTGGAGGAATTCTGAAGAATTCATGACACCAGTAGAGTCTCCCTTCTCCGGATTAAGGGGCCTTGCCAAGTCAGCGTTGAGAACCGGGCTAGGGTACTCCGTGTTCCTTGTTTGGTTGTCGGGATATCCTATATCGGGACCTCATGGTGCCCTCCTAGGGTTTCTTTTTCCAGTTAAGGGTACCGCGGATCCAAGTGGATCGTATACGTGTGGATAGACTGTTTCTTTTCCCTTCGTTGGATCCGTATAGAGACTGCCCCAGCATTAGACAGGCCGTCCTGACAAAGGGCTTCCATTAGTAGGCACCTCCTGATTTGATGACGGACTGTGTTGAAAGTGGGAGTAGACCAGGCGGACTACGGAGTGGAAGAGAGACTATCGGTGGACCAAGGGTGATTAACAGCCTAGTCAGTCCCAATATCCTATGTCACCTCTTGGAGGGTGAAGGTGAGGGTGTGGTGGGTCGGCGATGTAGCGACCCACTGGATTGTGTAGTTCCTGCCACTTTGAGGCTTGAATATTCAATTGTGATTAATATGAATTGTGATGCATGGGTTGTGCTATTCACTGAGCGTGTGGCTCACCCCTCGCATATATTTTTCTCCAGTGATATCTGAGTCGGAGGAGGAGGAGGAGCTCCCCGAGGGACCCCAACAGTAGCGGAGCAGCGCCACATTCCGCGAGTGTTAGAGGCTATCAGCATCCCTTTTTTATTGTATGTATTGTGTTCTGTGCTTGGGCACACATTTGTATTATATTTGGATGTCATTGTATATATTGGCTCTCACAGGACAGTTGATTATGTATCGAGTCTGTAATATGTCTTTGAATTACAGATTCAGTCTTTTTTTGCTTCCGCTATTTGTGTATATATCATGTCAGCCTCATTGTTGTCTGTGTTGAAATTGTTGATTTTGTTTAGGGTATATTATTGACCTCCTATTTAGACTGCTGATATCATGTATACACTTGCCGCGTCGCGGGGACGGTCGCCCTGGGGCGTGACAGATACGAGTGAGGGCGAGAATAAGGGGAGATGCTTTGGGTTTAAAAAATTGTCCCAGTCTACAGGGTAGGCAATTTTTCCTTTTATCAGATAAACCAATTCCTAAGTCACACTGGTGTGATGAAAGTGGTATGAGTGGTGAATATACGAGTTCAAATAAAACACAAGTTATCTTTGAGAGTCTTATAATTCTATCATCAGGTGTTAAACACTGGAAATCGCAGGAAGGAAGAATAATATTTCTCAAGTATTGAGAGTTTTATGCATGGAATTTATTTAGATAATGTGCATTCCATGAACCTGAGACTTCGACTCCTTCGGCATCCACCAAGCGGTAGGCATTCTCGGAGTAGGCATGGGTGATCACATAGGGTCCCTCCCATGTGGGTTGTAGCTTTCCACTTGGGTGGGACTGTCTTGATGACATGATTTGCTTGAGTACTAGCTCCCTAATTTTAAATTTTCTGTCTATTACCTTCTTTTCAAATGCCCTTGCCACCCCCTCTGGTAGGCCTAGGCGTGGTCTGCGGCTCTTAATTTTTTTGTTTCTTCTTTTTTTTTGTTTGAATTTTGTGGTTCTGTTTTTTTTTTTTTTTTTGGGAAAGCATGTAAACAAATATTTACAGGAATGAGGAATGAAAGTTGTTTAGCATATTATTTTTTTTTGGATTTTTGTTTAGGAAAGCATGTAAACAAATATATACATGAGTGAGGAATGAAAGCTGTTTAGCATTTTTTTTTTTTTTTGTCTTTGTGTTTTTTTTTTTTTTTATAAAGCATGTAAAGGTTTGAAAATATGAAAGTATGTGCAAGATAATATATATCATACTGAAGGGTGGCCTCCAGGAATGATAGTGCAAGGTGAGTCCTCTATGGAGGCTCAAATTGGAGGATCTTCAGGGAGATGATACATGAATTATCTGATGTATCATTGGTTGTGTTTTGATTCTCCTCTATTTTGAAGCGCGTTTGGTGCCTTCTCAACCATTGCTGCTCAGCGTCTATTCTGACAACATCTATCAGAATATCAAAGCCTAAATCCCGTCGAAAATGTAAGTGGAGCTTGACCTGCCATAGACTCTTAACAAGAAGAGAATTTTTCCTCAAAGGGGGGTCAGTCACTAAAGATGTGGATATGGAAAAGTAAGTCGCAAGGGTGACTACTGACTGAACAGGTGCAAGGGAGCACGGTTCACCATAATGTTGAGGCCCTAATGATGATGGGGGTAAAGACTCATCTTTTGGTGCAATCAGGTGCTTATGGATAATAGTTGATTTTGATATGGCGGGGGAATCCAGAGGGAGTTCCTCAGACAGATAGGATGGCAAGTCGAGTGGATCTGGCGAATGGGACTGTTATATATGTGTCACTTTTTGTCTTCTGGTAACCATTGGAGCATTCTAGCAGTTTTTTAACTTTTTCTTTTTTTCTATCGGAACCGCTAAAATTTTGGACTTTTGGCTATCATCATGAGCTTGAGAATTCCGATTGAAAATCTAACTGCATATTATGTGTCCTGGTGCCATTTCAAGCCACTCACAAAAATTTCATCGAATTCCGGTAACGTTTCAGAATTTCACAATTCTGAATCGTATCCGGGTTTTGACCAAGCGAAAAGTCATTGGGAGACTTGACCGAGTCAAAGGTGACTTTGTCCAAGTCAAGTTTGACCCTTGACTTGGTCAAAATCCTTTGTTTTCTAGTGTGGTTAGGTTGACCCAAGTCAAAGTGCACCTAAACCTAACTTAACCTAATTTGTTTTTCTAAGTGTAAGTGGTGTGTGAGTGTGTGAGTGGTGTGTGTGTGGTGTCGCCCCCCTTTAAGTCCACGCCCATGAATAGGAACCCCCCCTATTCATCTTCTTCTCCACCTCTCTCAAATCTCTCTCTCCCTTCTCTTTAAATCCATCATTTGATCTAGCTAGAGTGGTTAAAAAGAAAAGCCATAGAAGGAGAAAAGGAAGGTATTGTCCCGATCTACCTTTCCATGGTCTCGGTTTCGATTTCCCCCTTATGTGACCTCCTTTCTTAGCCCCTTTTTACCTCTGTTTTCAGCCACCTTTAGGGCTGAGGGAGGTCTTGGTAGTGGTGGCTTTGGTGGTGGCAAATCGGTGCGTGAAGAGCACCCGAAGATCCCTCCTTTCCTTTCCTCCCTTGGATCTTGACGGGCGGTCACGCGACGACCCGGGTATTGGTGAGTGGGACAACCCAACCCAGTTGGGAGGCGTTCGATGCACGTAGGCGTGCATTGCCCTCCCCTGGGGCACCATAGTTGCATATTAGCTAGTATTAATTGTAAACTATGCATGCATGATTATTATGTAGTATCCATGCCACCCTAGGCCTTGCATGTTAGGGATATGCACCCTTATGATATGTGTAAAGGCCCAAGCATCCTGATACCATGTTTTCATGCTAGGGAAGCCTCGACTATGCATGTTCCCATCTAGTTTAATTTAATTAAATCTAATGTGAGCATATAGTTACAAGCATGCCTTAGAGAATATTGTAACCTTGTGGTTATGATATGTGTCTCCCCGCATCTTAGTTATGCGCTCTGGAGGAATTCTGAAGAATTCATGACATTAGTAGAGTTGCAATCGGTGTCGGCAGATCCAAGTGGATCGTATTCGTGTGGGTAGGCTATTCCTCTTCCCTTCGTTGGATCCGTGTAGGGACTCCTCAGCGTTAGACAGGCCGTCCTGACAGAGGGCTCCCATCAGTAGGTACCTCCTGATTTTGTTTCGGACTGTGCTGAATCGTGGGAGTAGACCAGGCGAGCTACGGAGTGGAGGAGAGGCTATCGGTGGACCAAGGGTGATTAACAGCCTAGTCAGTCCCAAAAGACCATGTCACCAGTTTGAGGGTGAGGGTGAGGGTGGGGTGGGTCAGCGATGTAGCGACCCACTGGATTGTGTAGTAACTGCTACTTAGAGGTTATGAATTGTGTAAGGTTAATATGAATTGTGATGCATGGGTTGTGCTATTCACTAAGCGTGTGGCTCACCCCTCGCATATATTTTTCTCCAGTTATATCTGAGTCGGATCTGAAGAAGGAGCTCCACGAGGCGCATCAGCAGTAGCGGAGCAGCGTCACGCTCTGAGTGCGAGAGGCCATTCAGCATCCCCCTTTGATTATATGTATTGTATTCCGTGCTTAGGCACACGTTTGTATTACATTTGGATGTCATTGTGTATTTATTGGCTCTCACAGGACAGTTGATTATGTATCGGGTCTGTAATATGTCTTTGAATTATAGACTCAGTCTTTTAGCTTCCGCTATTTGTGTATATATTATGTCAGCCTCATTGTTGTCTGTGTTGTCATTGTTGATGATTGTTTAGAGTATATTATTGACCTCCTGTTTAGACTGCTGATATCATATATACCATTGCCGCGTCTTGGGGACGGCCTCCCTGGGGCGTGACAAAAGTTGGTATCAGAACCTGGTCCTGTCAGAGCCAATGGTCTTTTTTTTCGTACAGATGAGTCCTAGGATTTCTCTATGAGTATTCTGATCCTAGTGTCTGGTTTTCTTAGGTTGCTGATATGCCTCCTCGCAGAGGAATGCATGGACGTGGTCCCTCTCGGCCTTTGGAGTTTCCCGGACCTACCAGAGGTGAGGATGCTACTGGAGAGTCCTCGGCTATCGGGCCAGGATTGGCGCAGGAGCCTTTGCATGGGAGCGTGCTTACGCTCGGATAGCAGATCTGGTGGAGACTCAAACCAGAGCATTAGAGGCCCAGACGAGGGCGTTAACTGAGTAGGCTAGAGAGATTCAGGAGCTGAGGACGGCCCGTGAGGCAGTTCCACAGGTCCCCTTGGTGGCAGATCCGCCTGTGGTACCCAACGTACCCCCTGCTCCCGTGGTGATTCCAGCGGTGGGAGTTCAGGATCCCCTGGAGAGGGAGGTGGAGCTAGAGGCTGCAGCGCGAGTGCACCAGAGTGGCCTCACTGCCTTTCTGAAGCTCCACCCTCCCGAGTTCCACGGACAGACGTCGGATCCCCTTGCCCCTGAGCGATGGTTGATGGAGGTGGACAAGATATTCTCGACCATGCACTGGACCGACCGCCAACGTGTCTCCCTGGCCCCCTTCATGTTGAAGAGTAGCGCCGCAGACTGGTGGGCTACCCGATCGGTGGACCTTCCCGAGGGAGTGGAGCGACTGCTATGGGCGGGGTTCCGGAGGTATTTCCTGGAGGAGTACTTCCCATTTTTGACGCGCCAGATCGTGATGCGGGAGTTTGAGCAGCTGACGCAGGGCTCCATGTCAGTCGCGGACTACTCTACGCACTTCATGAGGCTTTCCAGGTTCGCCCCAGCCTTGGTGATGGATGAGGAGATGCGGTGTCGTCGTTTTGAGATGGGTCTCATCAGCACCATTCGGGTGCATGTCTCTTCCCAGGCGTTTACGAGATACTCAGACTTGGTGTCTCAGGCGAAGACAGTCGAGCGAGACCTTGGGGCCTCCATGTGGATTCCGACCCCTTCTGCAGACCAGAGACCTCCCAGGAGCCAGGACCAGGGACAGCACAAGAAGAAGCGGCCCCGTTTTGATCAGTCAGCGGCTGCCGCTACTCCAGTTGATGTGGTGCCAGTGCGAGGTCCAGCACCCATTGCAGCAGTACCAGTCCAGTCCAGGCGACCGGAGACACGGCGCTGTTATCACTGTCAGCTCATCGGGCATATTTTATATAATTGCCCTGATGCTGGCTGACCCCGCGTGCTGCCTCTGCAGCAGCAGCAGCCGTACCAGCAGCAGCAGCCTCAGCGCCAGCAGCAGCAGCCTCAGCGTCAGCAGCAGCAGCCACAGGGTGGCCGTGTTGACTAAGGGTGATTAACAGCCTAGTCAGTCCCAAAAGACCATGTCACCTGTGGAAGGTGAGGGTGAGGGTGTGGTGGGTCGACGATGTAGCGACCCGCTGGATTGTGTAGTAACTGCCACTTAGAGGCTATGAATTGTGTAAGGTTAATATGAATTGTGATGCATGGGTTGTGCTATTCACTGAGCGTGTGGCTCACCCCTCGCATATTTTTTACTCCAGTTATATCTAAGTCGGATCTGAAGGAGGAGCTCCCCGAGGCGCATCAGCAGTAGCGGAGCAGCGTCACGCTCTGAGTGCGAGAGGCCATTCAGCATCCCCCTTTGATTGTATGTATTGTATTACGTGCTTAGGCACACGTTTGTATTACATTTGGATGTCATTGTGTATTTATTGGCTCTCACAGGACAGTTGATTATGTATCGGGTCTGTAATATGTCTTTGAATTACAGATTCAGTCTTTTAGCTTCCGCTATTTGTGTATATATTATGTCAGCCTCATTGTTGTCTGTGTTGTCATTGTTGATGTTGTTTAGAGTATATTATTGACCTCCTGTTTAGACTGCTGATATCATATATACCATTGCCGCGTCTCGGGGACGGCCGCCCTGGGGCGTGACAGGGACGACTTGACTGCTCCCTTAAATTGTGTATTTCTAAATATGAGTGGTTCCGATTTAAGGACATGCGTAATTGGTTGAATCGGATCTAGATTAGTATCAGAATCTGATGATTCAAGATGTGAGTCATCATAGGCCACCAAAGTAGGTTGGAAGAGTATTGATATAATTTGATCTTGAGCAGGTAGAGACAATGGGTATTTAGATTCAATTGGTTGTAAGGCTTGGATGATGGATTCAGGATGTACTGGAGTAGGGTAAAAGAGTTCCGACAGTTCTCCATCCATAAATTCTTCATTATCGTCAGAGTCCTGCTTGGGAAATTCTGTAGATTCAATAATTTCAGATGTTGGAGACTCATAGGTCGATGGGGGCGGAATAGCGGTGTATTTCCTTTGTGGTACTTGTTGGGGAACAAAGGCTTGCGTCCTCGGTGGAGCAGAGGGATAGGTAGGAAGAACTCTAGCCCTAATGTCATTGGTTTGATTAGGTTGTGCCTGGAGAAATGGTCCAACGGTCGGATGGGACCTCCCTTTACAGGATAAATTGATATGGACTTGGGTTCTCGTCTTGTGTATGGGTTGAGGGGCCTGATAGGGTTTGGGTGCATTGGGGAAGGTGCTGGAAGGATTAAACCACCTAGAATGATTCTAGGTAATTCTTCATGATTCATGGCTCCTATTGCGTAGGTGCTTTTGAAGTTTAGATTTTCTAGTTCTTCCATCACGGTTTGTATAGTAGGTTGTCGCTTTTGTTTTTCAATATTTGTTACAGAATCTACATGTGCTAGGATCTGGTTTACAGGGTTTGGGACTATGGGATTCTGGGTAAACGGGCTTTGTGGTAAAGGCACGAAAGCGGGTACCGATCGAGGAATGAAGTTTTGATTGGTTTGCTGAGGCTGCATATATCCGAATGAACCGGGTGTAAACTGTCTCAGAGCTGGTCCTTGATCAGGGACTCACGCTCCATTTGGGTAGAGTGACGAGACTTGTGTGATCCCCTCTACCGTGGGGGTTTGTGCCTTTCTTGGCGGTTGTCTAGTCCTATGGCTGATAGGTGGGGACTGGGTTTGGACTACTGGGGCTGCACAACGGGAAATTCTGTTGTGGCGGTCAATGAGAAGCTGGTACATGGTGCAGTCCCCATACGAAAGACTCGTACGGAGCTCTAGACTCAAGCTTTGCAACATCTTGTCAATTTCTTGACATTCCGTTAATTGCATACCAGTTCGGTGGACTAGGGTGCGCCACCTAGACACATACCGTTCAAATTCCTCCCTAGGCCTCATTCATTCTACGGTTAGGTCTGAAATAGAGGGTGGAGAACCATTGCAGTGCTTGTCCTTCCAATGATTTTTGGAAGAGGAATACTAGCAGAGGTTGGTTATCTAGAAACGGTCTGGTTATCTAGAAACAGTCGGACGTCTAGATGAAAGGCGGTCAAATGAATGTCTGGGTCTCAACGACCGTTGTATTAGTGAAATTTTAGGATTTTAAACCCCTCCGGTAGGTGGACTGATAGGATCTGTCTCAGGTTGTGCAGAGACATGTGTTTTAGGGCAAAAGGGCCAGTTTTTGAGAGGATTCTTCGGATGGTTTCATCCAACGTTTCTCCCCATGGAGGCCTATTCAGTGGTCCCGGGTTGGAGGTGTCTTAGTAAGGGCTCGGGGTAGAAGCGGTTGGGAATATTGCATATGCGGGGGATGGTGAGGCAAAGGAAAAGAGACTTGGACTCCGATTTACCTAGAAGCCGGGTGTTGGTAGTGCATTGGGGGCTGGACAAGCCTTGGGGGTCTTAACAAGAGTTTCTTGCTTCAAGGTCTTGGCCTGGTGAAAGTCGGTGAGGTCATTGAACATGTCATTGACCTACTTGTATCCTAGGGTAGCCATCCTCTCCTCTAGGTGGCTAAGGAATTTGGCAGTTTGGTCTCCTTGGTTATCTTTCTCCTCCACTATTTTCTCATGGGTGTAGGTCTCTATGGTGTGAATATGGAAAAGCCTAGGTGAAAATGAATGCAGACTTAAAGTAGTAAACAGAGCGGTCAAGGGGTGCGCAGCTGTGTGCAACTTAAAGCAATAAAGGGTGCGCAGCTGTGTGCGGCTTAAAGCAGTAAAGGGGTGCGCAGCTGTGTGCGGCTTAAAGGCAGTAAAGGATGTTGTAATGCAAAGTAGAGGAGGGTCAGACTTGAGGGGTGGGAAATCCTAGTTTTCCTAGAGGGGTGATGGTATTCTAGTCAGGTTATTGGAAGGAAGCAGAAGAGGATTACCTTCTGTTCTCTTCCACGAGGGAGGTTCCACCGTGATTGCCAGGCTATCGGTATCGAAATTCGGGGAGGGGATTTGGAAAAGGCCCTCCTCCCTTTCCTTCCGGTTTTGGGTCTGCATGTGTGGTGGTTCTTTGGAGGTTCAGATCCGGTGCACGCCTTGGCAGGCTCGGTCTGATCGTCTCTTGGAAGGGTGGTGGGAGGTTTTTTTCATTCCTGGCTGAGGCGGTCGACAGGTCCTTAGGAGGATTCAGGGGTGGTTGTGATCGCCACCTGCTTTTCTCAAAAAGCAAGAAAAAAAGTTGGGTGTTGGATTTGATCGCCTTCGTTGGGGGGGGGAGTTTGTGGGGTCTCCGCTCTGGGATACGAGCATGCCGCACACAGAGGTGAAGACAGGGATCCTCTTCTGCTTCAAAAACTTGACTAAAGGAGAGTTGGGACTAGGGGAAGGGCTGGCTAGTCGGGTTTAGCTGCCTGGTAGGGGGTGGCTGGTTAGAAGTAGCCACTTGGGACTTGGTTTAACTTGGGCAGAACCTGAGTAGGGTTTGGTTTTGGGTGTTGGTAAAGGTTAAGCTAGGTTTAACCTGGGTTTTGGAGAGTCGATTTGGAGAGTGATTAGGTGTAGCAAATGGGTTTCTCTCTCACTTTCTCCCTCAAAGGTTTTGAAGTGGTGAAGGTTTATGGGTTGATTTGTGAGTGTGGGTATGGATTGATTCTTGGTTGATTCCTTTTTATATGGATTATGAGTTGGATGCCCCCTATTTATAGTAAAAAAGGGGCAGGGGAATGTCCATTGGACAATAGATCAAAATGGATAATAAGGTGCCTGATTTGACCTCCCATTAGATATTTTGTTCTCTGACAATGTCCAGGTGAGGGGCGGCTAGTTGAAACTAGCCGCCCAATGAGGGGCGGCTACTCTCAAGTAGCCGCCCCCATCATGACCTGCCAAACGTCCCATCTCTGACAAGCGGTGGCTTGGGTCGGTTACTAAGGTTGAACCGACCAAGATGGGGCGACTAAAGGGCACAAACCGCGTCAATCATCAGCATTAAATGATGCTTTATGTCCCATCCATGGAGGCGGTTTGGGTCGGCTTAAGGGGCGGCTAGTTGAAACTAGCCGCCCTATATGGGGCGGCTACTCTCCAATAGCCGCCCCTGTCCAGGTTCTTAGATCTTCTAAGTGTGGACTAGGGTTTCTGGTTTAGTTTTCCTAAGGAAGTTTTCTATTTAATGTCCAAATGTGGTTGTTTCCAATTTTACTTGAAGTAAATTTCTTTTCTTTGGACGGTCAAAATTAGGGTATCTACACCCGGGAAACGTCCGGTAGGGATTTGGCTCTGCCTTCGGAGTTCACCTCTTCAACTAATAAAGTCGGACAAGCAGCCTTAGTCCTCCATTACGCAGGAAGTTGCAGCCTATACCTCTTCTTCAAGGCTGACTTGCCTTTGGAGGCGGCAGACCGTTCACCCACTTCTTCGAAAACGGCAGAGGGAGAAGCTTCACTGAAGGAAGAAGATGCATCGACCCCCGATGACAAGCCGGCAACCTTCGAAGAGGAACCAGGGGCCCTAGCTGTGGGGAGGTTGATGATTTTGCTGAAATCCTTATCCTCCAACTCTTGAACCCCGGCGATCTGATCGAACTTGACAATTGACAAGTCTAGGGTTGCACACTCCAAGTCATCTGCAAGGAGCATATGAGATTCATCGGCTATGAAAGAAAAGGTAAATAAGGCATAGAAATCCAATGATTTTTATGCTCACCCAATTTCGTCGGACGAAGACAACATGGCACCCTAGCCTCTTCACCCGGAATGGGAGCAAGAAGCACCCATGGACCACTCAGTTGCACAAGGCATTCATCCCTCCATCCGCTGTCGGATGAAGGAAGCTTTTCCACGAGAGGGACCGCACCCGGTCTTGCCCGAAGATAGTCAGCATGCTCCGACTTCCTCAAATCGTACAGGTGGTGGATGTCGTCCACCCCGAGTTGAAGCTGCAGCTTGCGGTTGATCGTGACAACGCACATCAGCACCCTTAACAGATTAGGGGAGCATTGCACCGGGTGAAGCTTGAATCAGCGCATGAAGTCCCTGATCAGCTCAGGGAGAGGAAAAGAAAGGGAGATCCTCAGCATCTGAGAAGGATACATGAAGAGCTTCTCAGGGCCGCTGCCCTTAAGCTCATTTACGGTTCTGAAAGGTGTAGGTGTGATGATGATGGATTCAGGAATCGACAGGGAGGACCTTAGTTTCCAAATGATGTCCATCAACATGGTGGCGCGAGAGGGAATTAGAGAAGAGGCAAAGTTTGAAAACGAGCAGGGGATTTGATTTTTGAATTCTCTCTCCTCTTCTCGTCGAATGATGGAAACTTATAAAGCGATCCTCCTTCGAAAACTTCCCGCAATCATGACAGAAGCACAAAAATTGAAATCATGGAAGATTTGCCGTCAAAATCTTCTACAAATATCGAGGGACAGCTGGCGTGAGAGACGAGGCATCAGTTTCAACAAACATGCAATCTACGTGGTGAATTTATTATCACGTATTTTCCACGTGGCACGGAGAAAAGACGGAACGACGAGAAAGCCTTTGCGGATAGGTGGGCACGAACAGAGAAATCCTGTTTGTGAACCTAGTTCATGAATCCTGTTCGAGGATCCTGTTCACGGATGATCGTGGGTACGACAAGTTTTTGGGACTCTACGGTTCACGAATAGAATCGTACAGTGAGGAGAGATAATATGCGAAGCATGCGAGTAGATAAAATACGAGCAAGTTTGAGCAAAGAAAGTAATTTTTATTCATTGATTGGATGAAGATTACACAAAATAAATAGAGGGAAAAAGTTCAACCCTCTGCTCGGTCTTCTACTCGCCCCTTCCCACGAATTCTCCTCTCCCTCGCAACTTGGTGCAGTCCAAGCAGCTCCTCGTTGCTCATCTCTCGAAAACCACGTGAGTGGCCAGCATAGCCCAAGCGATAGCCGCTGGTGAAGTCTAGAAGGCAATCCTCTTCATCACCCTCACAAGCTTCACGGAGGGACTGCAACTGATGATCTATAGAGAGGGCGGCGGCATGAACTGAGGCTTGCAAATTCCTTGAAAGGCAACTAGGGGGGAGAAGGACACCCTGAAGACGGTCTTCGGGAATAGGAGCAGCATCTACCCCAGCACCCAGGGTCACTAGGGGCACCGCGGGCAGGGCGTCAGCATCCATGTCACGGGTGGGAGGAACAGTTTCCCCAAGGGGAACAGACAATGAAGAAGAAGAAGCAAGCGAGGAAGATGATCGAACAGCAGGAGATGGAAACGGTGAGATAGAAGGCGGTGGCGATAAGGTTAAGTCCACCGGTAGGGCAATGGAATTTGATCCAAAACCCGACCGGAGGAGCCTCGAAGAGTGCCGCCTCGCCCCATTATGCGGAGCAGTGGGAGGAGGAACCAAACCAGAGCCATCCGCTGACTCAACCACACCGGCAAGAAGCGTTGCAACGGGTGGAGCATGTCGTGGTTCCTCCAACTCAAGAAGCTCCCACCACGATCGGTCCAGATACTCCATCACCCGAGAGATGTCATCCGTTCTCACCTCCTCGACCTCCAGCCTGGGGGCATCCACCATCGGCTTCCGGGGGCAACACAAGTGGTGATGGGATGAATCCCAACCATCTGGCATCCAAGGACCCCGGACCCAAATCCGGTGACTCTCCTAGTCGTGGATGTCACCCCGAGCCATGCCAAGGACCAGCTCTAGCGCTCTGGCCCGACGAGAGAGAGATGTAGAAGGACAGGGACCACCCAGAGGATGAAGCCTTGATCTGATAGATCCAACAGACCTTGGTCAGGCCCAGCTCAACTCCTGTCTTCTTCCCCAACGCGACCACACACATCAAGACGCGGTACACGTTGGGGACGACCGAGATGGGATGGAGGCCAAAGAAATCAAGAAACTCTACCACCAAGCGTGGTAGAGGAAGAAAAAGACCCCCCATCCATGAAATAACTCGGATGGAGGAGGACAGAGTCAAGAAAAGGGTGGGGGCCTCATCCTCAGATAACTCGTCAATCGTGAAGTCTAAGGAGACGCTCAACTCTCTGTGGAAGGCTGCGGTAATGGCGATTCTCTCCATGAAAGGTGGCAAAGGAATTTTCAGAAAGCAAAGGAAGGAGGCGAGATGGGAAAAGGTACTGCCCACTCGACCTTTAAATCTAGGCAGGGTGACGGTTCGAGAAGACGGCTGCACTTATTTCGCTGCAAACATCGAGGAGTAATCAATGCCAATAAAATGTGTATTCACAAAATCCGAGAAGGTGCTGACATTTGGATTTTCCAAACATCTTTAAAGGCCACGTGCCATTAAGGCTGACGTAGCAAATCAGCCGTCAAATCCTGGGCGGATAAGAGAATCCCGAGATGACAGGCGACCAGATCTTTGACCCCCCCGAAAGGTATGGAGGTGAGGTGATTTTTCATGATCTCCTGCTCTCTCAACAATCCAAAAGAGCAGAAGAGGGAGCATCTATGGAGGTAAAAATCCTTACCACGACACTGTCGATATCGGATTTCGGAAGGGGTAGGGGGTTGGATGTTGTGCTCTGGAAAGCCTTCCTCCCTCTTCTTCCAGTCCTTCGGGGTGTGCGTGTGTGGGGGTTCTTCGGAGGCTCGGATCCGGTGCGCGCCTTGGCAGGCTCGGTCGGATCGTCTCTCAGAAGGGGTGGTGGGGTTTTTTTGTTCGTTCCTGGCTGAGGCGGCCGACGGGTCCTCAGGAGGATTCAGGGGTGGTTGTGATCGCCACCTGCTTTTCTTAAAAAGCAGGAAAAGTTGAGGGTGGATTTGATCGCCTTCGTGGGGGAGTTTGTGGGGTCTCCGCTCTGAGACACGGGCATGCCGTACACAGAGGTGAAGACAGGGATCCTCTTCTGCTTCGGGAACTTGACTAAAGGAGAATTGGGACTCAGGTGGGCTAGGGGAAGGGCTGGCTAGTGGGTTTTAGCCGCCTGGTGGGGGACGGCTAGTTGTGGGTAGCCGCCTGGTGTCTGGCTCTATTTGGGCAGAGCCTGGGTAGGGTTTGGTTTGGGTGTTGGCTGAAGTTAAACTAGGTTTAACTAGGTTTTTGGAGAGTGGATTTGGAGGATAATTTTGGTGTAGGAAAATAGGTTTTTTTCTCAAAATAGAGCTCTCTCTCTCGAGGGGTTTTAAGTGGGGAAGGGGGGTATGGGTTGATTTGTGAGTGGGGATGTTTGATGATGTTGGGAATTATAATTTTTGATGATGGAAGAAGTGCTTGGAGACCCCCTATTTATAGTAAAAGAGGTGTAGGGGAGTGTCCACTGGACAATAGATCAAAATGGGTAATAAAGTGCTTGATTTGACCTTTCATTAGATCTTTGTTCTTTGATATTGTCCAGGTGAGGGGCGGCTAGTTTAAACTAGCCGCCCAATGAGGGGTAGCTACTCTCAAGTAGCCTCCCCCATCATAACCTATCAAATGTCCCATCTCTGACAAGCGGTGGCTTGGGTCGGTTACTAAGGTTGAACGGGCTAAGATGGGGTGGCTAAAAGGGACAATCCGCCGCAATCATGCTTGCATTATGTCCCATCCAGGAAAGCGGTTTGGGGTCGGTTGGAGGGCGACTAGTTTCAACTAGCCGCCTGGTATGGGGCAGCTACTGTGTAGCCGCCCATGTCCAAGTCTCATATTTTTCTAAGTGTTTGGACTAGAGTTTTCGGTTTTGGTTTCTAAGGGAGTTTCTATCTAGATGTCCAAATGTGGTCATTCCTAAGTTTTACTTAAAGTATTTTTGTCTCTTTGGACGGTCAAAATTAGGGTATCTACAGACACGTGTCATATCAGGGATGACATGTCACACCAGAACGGATGTGGGCCTACCGTGGGACCCGCAAATCTGAATTCTAATCCTTAGTCATGATGACTCGCCCGAATGTGCTGACACGACTAGATCCAAGGTCTAGTCGGACACCTCACAAAACGAGCAGTCTAAGGCACGACCAGACACGAGGTCTGGTCGGTCGACCTTACTCCTCGAAAACGAGCAGTCTAAGGCACGACCAGACACGAGGTCTGGTCGGTCGACCTTACTCCTCGAAAGCGAGTAGTTTAAGGCACGACCACACACGAGGTCTGGTCGGTCGATCTTACTCCTTACGGGCGAGCATATCAAGAGACATCGAGCAGAATGAAGAAACGGTCAAAAGACCACTAACGCCTGTAACTGCCAAGGTGGCATTTAAGGCCCACTACTAGCAGAACGTGGGTAGTCAAGGACCGACGTGGAGCATAAATGCTGGGGGAGTTCACCTGGAAAAAATCCCACTAAACACTTAGTGGCAAGGCAGTTACAAGGGTAAAAAAGGAACTATGTGTGACTTGATCCCCAAGGGGTACGTAGACAGCCTATAAAGAGGTCGCGTGCTAAGCACTCTACCGGCCCAATCAGATAGTCAAGCACAGTCATTGATTGAGTCAAGCACAGCCAGTCATTGTGTGTCATTTTCTATACGGTCATTGAGAGAGCAAAATCATAGCAAAAAAATTCATATAGCCCATGTTCATTTTTCCCAAGAGATTTACAAATTTAACTGAAGGGAAAAAATATCCACCGCAAAAAGAAATTGAAAATCCTTTGTTGGAGTTGATGGGTATTCAAAACAATAAATCTTTAAATTGAAGACCTATTGGAGCTCAGAGATCTTCAAAAGTCTAAAATCTCCAATGAGAGTCTTCAAAATGAATATTCGTATTAGAGATGCTCTTAAGGACGATCTTGGGCCGATCTATATCTTTTGTTTCTATTTTTCCCCTAACATTAAATTAAGAGCTCTGATACACGCAGTCCGTTTTACAGTCCGTTTTGCAGCCACATACGTTATAATAATGTAGCATATACTACACTATCATAGTGTATGCTACACTATCATAGTGTATGCTACAGTTAGTTTTTTTATTTTTTTACTATGAAAAAAAATACATTGATGTATTTCATTACATATTTTATTTTATATAAAAACATACACTTCAAATAGTGGGTGTATAATTTTATAAAAAAAATAAGATGTACTGCGTTTGTGACGGCAATGCTAATATCTTTTTCCTTAAATTAAATGCCACTGCCAAAAATAATAAAAAGTCATTGCTCTTTGTCCGTTCCTCGTGAAGTGACTGTGATACAATTGACGGTCAAAGTTGAATTAATGGAGCATTTCGAGGTGGGAAAGGTCGGGGAAAGGGTGGGCCCAGAAAATGAAGCTTACGTCGGGATTCTGGTTTCTTCTTTTTGGCCCGTCCAGCTCTGGAACACTATCTTATTGAGACAGAATCTCTGACGCCTCCCCCTCCCCCCACCCCCCTTCTTCCCCCTCTGAAAAAACAGTTGCGCCCAAACCAACCCCTCCCCCCCTCCCCAAAATACACGACACTTCCCTTCTCAGGTCAAACCCGCCCACGTCTCGGATTAGACTCTCAGATTTATTCCCCAAATGCCCCCATTCTTTCCGAAGAATAGCCATTCAAAAACTGAGCCTCCGTTTGTTTGGACGTAGAGTAAGGGTCGGAATACTGTGGAATAAATCAGAATAGTTGGTTTGGGTTGTTTGACAACCTTGAATACTCATGAATAAACTATATCAGAATAACAACAACTCTTCCGCTCATTTTTATGCCTCCGCTATTACGCTATCGCTTCTATGTTTCCCACCTTTGTTTCTCACCCCAAAACCCACTGGGCTAACAAGAACTTCTCAGTAGCTTTTTTGTAAAAAGCTATCAAGTGATATATGTATTCCAATCAATCCTTAAATTAAAGTTATTTCATCAAAGAATATGTTAGACACTCTCAAATCAACTGTTACCATCTCTTATAAATTACTTGTCAAATCAATTATTATCATTTTTTTCACCTTTTATAAATTTTCATCCATATTTTATTTACATTTTATACAAATAACAAAAAATTTGTTATTATGATTTACAAGGATAATAATTTAAAACACAATCAAACATTCTAAATACAAAATCAATTATTTCACTGCTATACTCATTTATACTAAAATAAATATATACTCAAGGAAAATTCCAATTCTAATTGCATCTTGAATTAAAATAAAAAAAAAAAGTAACAAGATATGCGTTAAAGGTAAGGAAACTTTATTTAATTTGCCTTGACAGAGACGACACTGTTCCCACGACCACTAAATTATGCCTTCGATCTTGAACAGCTTGATATAGTAACATTAGCATTGTTTTAGAAAGAAATGCTTAGATTGCTTCTTTTTTTTTTTTTACAAGCTTTTCACTAGAATACACATTCAATAATCTAGGGGCAATCAAGGTAGCCTACTTTTAAATATTTTACAAGCTGCCAAAATTTATTTTCCTGATTCTTTTATTCTTTAATTATTGCCACGCCAGTACAGTAAAAATAGAAACACAAAATAAATTTACCTAAGAAGTGCAAAACCAGCTTTTCTATTTATTTCTTTAGTTTTCACCCTCATATTGGGAGGGGGGACCATGCAACGGAGGAGTGGTGTTGACGTGTCGAAGAGAGGAGCTGTTGAGATTCGTGAACCCACTTTTAGTAGGTTCCATCGAAGTCTGTCGTTCTGCAGCCGATGCTCCTCGGAATTATTTTTTCGTGTGTCGTCGTCGCCTTTGCATATATATATATCATAATATTATTACCACCCCGAATGACAAATCTTTCTTATCATGACCACCCATACCCTGGTTTCTGCGGGCCACTATTCCCTAAATAACCCTGTTCCATTCCAACACCAGACATTTACTATTCATTACTGGAGACAGGTTAATCTTGGGTCAGAATAGAGAAAGTGAACGAATCTTGCCATCGCTGCACATAATTCACTGTTCGTATTTGATGTGAAAAACTTTGCATGGACTGACTACGACCACCTTTTTCTTTCTTATACTGTGGTTGTACACTTGTACCCTATGGATAGATGGTACTGATAAAATATATATTCATTTATATTATATGAATAACAATCATGATTAACGATGAGAAAAAACTATAAAAAGGACAAAGAAGATTAGATTTCTAAGATTAAGTGGACCCAGACAGGTATACAAATCACGCCAGATAATAAAGCAAATATAAAATAATCTATTTTGCATGGGAAAACGAAAAAAAAAAATCACCATAAGCTAGCGCATCTACAGTAGCTCTTAGTAACAGTACCTCTCTCAATTGCATCCCTCACCACCCATTCGACATCGTCTCCCTCCTTACATGTGTCACTCTAATTATCTACTCCATTCAAACCAGCCCAACATGATAAACAACGACCACAAAAGAACAAAAAGAAACAGAACCCTATCATCCTTCCTCTCTCTACAAAACTCAATATTTAATAAGTTTTACAGCTTCAGCCGTCATTGATGAAACTGAATATCTTGTGAACCGCCGTTGCTATATCGTCCGCGGTCCCGAGCTTACAATCATCTTCAATCTGCATGCATTTCAAACAAAACGAACACAATTAATTATAAACAATGCATTAACATTAGTATTGAATTGTAATTAAGACAACAAATATGCTGCACCTTGAGATTGATGGAGTACAAAACGGAACTCTGAAGCGAAGTGATGTTGAGGTGCAAAACAACCAAGTGAAGATCCTCCAAAGCTGCAATGGCACGCACGAGCTGCCCTTGCCTCCTCGGCGTCAGTACCTTGACATTGGCGTGGCTCTGTATCATCGTCACTTCAATATCCGCCGTCCATCCCTCATCACCCACTAATGATGATGACGTCGTCGAACATGAAGACGAGTACCTGGTGTACTGCGGAGACGTGAAGAACCCATCAAAGGGACTGGCAGCAGAATCTGATGACGTGAGCCCATCCTGACCGTCGGATCTCATCCGCTTCTCCGCCTGGAGAGACTGCAGAAGCTGCTCCAGCTCTTTCACGAAATCAATCGCACCCCCAATTATCGACGCCTGGTCACCCTACAATGGAATTAAAATAAATAATAATAATAATAATCACGTTTTTAGCTGATCCATCAGATTCAAATCGAACGGGTGGGAATGCGTACCCTTTGAACAAAGGAGGGAGGCATGAGGGATCTGAGGGAGGAGAGGTGGTCGTTCATCTGCTTGCGACGGTTTCGCTCGACTGCGATGTGGGTCATTCTCTGGCTCTCCACTTCTTCTCTGTTCTTCGAAAGCTTCATCCGCTTCCGCTTCCGCTTCTCTTTTGTCGCAGAGTGGGTCATTTGTACAGCCGTCCGATCGAATGCTGATGATGATGGTGGTGGTGGTGGGTCTTTGGATTTTTCAGACTTGATGGGGGATTGTGCTTCCGTTACGCAGCTCTCTAGCTCGACCGTCCAATCTGGGGAGATGATCCACGGATATTGGTTCTTTTGGTGGTGGTTTTGGAGCCTCAGGAGGAGGTGGAGATTGGGTTCTTCGTAGGGGGGAAGTTCCTGCAGCATCTGAAGAAATGGCATCGTAGAATCCAAGTTTTTGTTGTTGTAGACGTGATGATCTTCGAATCCGTAATAGTTGTCCGTGATCGAACAGTGGCCGTACTCGTTCTCTTGCTCTTCCAAGCACTCAACATTTACATGACTCTCCAAGAACTGGAAAATAAACAAGGAAAAAAAAAATTCAAATGGGTTTTCTTTGTTTTCAGTTTTTGATGAATAAAAGTTGGGTGTTTTGAAATAGTACTTGTTTTCTGAGTAATGGAACAGAATAGATAACGATGAATAGGATTGGTGGGATGGTGAGAATAATGAAAAAGGGAAAGCAGAGTTTCTTCAGTGGCATTGGTTTTGTGGGTCATCGTCTCTTCCTCCATTTACAATGCATTGAATGTAAAGCGGGTTTGGATTGGAGGCGTGTGTCGAATGGACAGGGAAAGATTTTTCAATCTTTTTCTTTAAAGTCAAGCTAAAGTAAAGAAGTGGGAAAAGCTGAGGACTACTTACACAGGGATTGATGGGGCCTTGAAGTCTCTCCATTACAGCAATGACGACTCCACTTTTTTTGAACTCTCTTTATTCGTCAAAATCTTTCAAACGGAGAGTGCTTTAAATCAAACCCCAAAATCGCCAGCAACACCCAGAGATATAAATGCAGGTTCAGATAAACAAAGACCCACCAATGTATATTCCCCTCTCTCCTTCTGTTGGAGACCTAGCTATTAAAAACCCAACCCCAACTTCCCCTTCAACAACAGCAAGACCGTCAACTTTGACGGGGAAAATATATGCAACAGAAGAACAGAAATAGCAATGGAAGGTATGGAAGTGTAGGTGAAGAAAACAAGGCTTGACTGATAACCCAAATAAATAAGACCAGGATAAACACTGCTACATTGATTGGGGGAAGGGTTATCGTGTGTCTGCACTACTAGCTCCCATGCATTATTGCTGTGTGGCAGATTTGTCCAGCAGCGGAGACAGAATCGTGGGGACTCTATTTCTCTCTATACCCGTTCAGTCGCTCACTCCCTCTCCCTACTTAATATACAAGGAACAATGTATAGATGGAAAAAAAAACAAAAAGAGAAATATTCAAATAAACCCCCCGATGATTTGATCGTAGGGTGATAAGGTTCCTATCCATGGAACCCGCACTAGGGTTCACTTAGTGGTAATCCGGGCGAACCAAATCCTGGTCGTTCAATCATACACTTCTACTATACATCGAACGACCTCGAACAGAATCAACTCTATTTCACCCAACCCTAAAACGAAAAGAGGGCTCACACATTTCTATGTACGGCGGTTGTATGCTTACGTGGGCCGGACAAAGAAAGTAAAGGTAAACACATCACCGACGGTACACGAATACAAAATCATAATAATACACGTAGAAAGGCTTTGGGGCCCACTAGTCTACAGTACGAGGGATTCACATGGCCGTCGATCTGGATGTTCCCGGGTTGACGGACCACAGTTGGGTTTTTTTTTTTTCTTTTTGACAGACTGGCTTTGTCAAATTTTTAGCAGTTCTTTAAAAAAATTTCTTTTGTTGAATGTTCGATACGGCAGTTTGAAAAGCCACGTTAATATATATATATATATATAAAGAGGCGAAATGATGCGGCACTATATCTTTTTTGATATGCGATCACTTTGTAATAATTGTATAATTGAAGTACATTTAATCGGATGCTAAGAAAATATTCTATAAAAAAATCAAAAGAGAAAAATGGAAAGATCATGTAGAAAAAAAAAAGATTATGATTAATGGGAAATATCTGATTTCATGAGGTGATTATTTTAACCGTCTGATTAAAATCTATTTAATCGGATGATAAATCCGAGTTCCGCAAATTTTAACTAGGATGAACGTGGGTCTACCGTGGGACCCGCAAATTTGAGTTCCAATCCTTGGTCATAATGACTCTTCTAGATGTGCTGACACGACTAGATCCAGTGTCCAGTTGGGCGGTTGGGCACCTGAAGGCGAATAGACCAGACATGAGGTATGGTCGGTCGACCTTACTCCTCAAAGGCATGAGGTGAAGCATACGGGCGGGCATCAAGACACCCCGAACAAGAAGAAGAAACAGTTAGAAGACCACTAACACCTGTAACTGCCAAGGCAGCATTTAAGGCCAATTACCAACAAAACGTGGGTAGTCAAGGACCGATGTGGAACATAAATACCGGGGACGTTTCCCTGAAAAAGGCCCACTAAGCACTTAGTGGCAAGGCGGTTACAAGGGCATTTAAAGAACTACGTGTGACTTGATCCCCAGGGGATATGTAGGCAGCCTATAAAGAGGTCGCGCGCTCAGCAATCTAAAGGCACAATCAAGAAAGGTCAAGAGAGTTACCCATTGAGTCAAGCCCAATCATTGAGCTCTATTTGTGTTACTTCCTATTCAGTCAATGAGAGAATTGAAACAAGTAAGGCAAGGTGGAAGAAGAATCGAGGACCCTTAAGCAGGCGATGGCTACGTCCCGGTCTCCACCAACAGTTGTCGCCCCGTCACCAGCAATAAAAAGTCTGCAGGAGCTGCATAAGAAGGGCCAGCGGAGCGAGAAGGGCAAGAAGCTTGGTGCCTCAACAAATGAGGTACGAGAAGGACGGGGGATGTTCTTCAAGGTCCCTCCGTCATAGATCCTATCTAAAATCCAGAGGGAGACGTGGTTCCGATGGCCCGCACCCATGAGGAGCGACGAATCAAAGAGGGACCAATCTCTCCGCTGCGACTACCACAAGAGAGTGGGCCATACTACCCACCAATGTCGAATCCTCCGGGGCTTCTTGGAGACCCAGTTCCAAAAGGGACGATTGAAGGAATATGGTCCTGTCGAGAAACAGCCGGCTTCCGGTGAGCGACATGTGACGAGCATTGGCCCTAATATATCGGCAGGGGTCATTGATGTCATTTTCAGAGGCGTTTCGCATTACATCTCACCAAAAAATGCCTGTCGAGACTCAAAGACGATGCAGGTCTCCTTCGAAATGATGCACATCGACCAGGAGCTGAAGCTGGTCGTAAAAAGACAAAGAAGCGGTAATGAAGGAGCCATCACTTTCTTTGACGCCGACCTAGAAGGAGTCCAAGCCCTACACTCAGACGCCCTGGTAATCACCCTGCATATCTCTAATTTCGACGTTAAGAGAATTCTCGTTGATACAGGAAGCTCGGCCGACATCCTCTTTATGAAACCCTTTCTTCGGATGGGGTTAAAAGCTGCTGACCTCACTCCCACGAAGGACCCTCTAGTCGCATTCAATGGAGCACGGTTGTCCCCGCTGGACGAATCAAACTGCCGGTTCGAGCAGGGAATCGGACCACTATGACGGAGTTCATTATCATGGACCTCCCGTCTCCATACAACTCAATCATCAGACGCGCCTGGCTGGCGGCGATGAAGGCGATTCCATCTATGTACCATCAACGGCTCCGTTTCCCCACGGCCGAGGGGATAATGGAGATTCGAGGAGACCAAGTTGCCGTAAAGTGGTGCTACATTGCAGTGATGGCAGGGAAGTCGGCCCTACTAGACTTCAAGGAGCAACTTGAGGACGGAAAAATTCATCCAAAAAGGTAGCAATTACTGTAGAACCGAGTCAAGGCCGATGAGCGCCGACCTGGTCCCGAAGACAGGGTCCTTGAAGACCTCGAGAAGGTCCCGATAGACCCTGAGAAATACTTTCTGGTCGGAACTTTACTCTCCACAGAAGAGAGAAAGGCGATACTCGACCTCCTCATCGAGAACAGGGACATCTTCGCCTGGAAGCCTCAAGACATGCCAGGAATTGATCCTGAGGTGGCAAGCTATCGGCTGTCCATATCGCCGATCATCCGTCCAGTCCGACAGAAGCAGCGACGAATGGCCACCACACATGCCGAGGCGGTGCGGGACGAGGTGAATAAACTCCTGGCCGCAGGGTTCATACATGAAGTGCGACACCCGAGTGGCTGGCCAACACCGTGATGGTTCCAAAGAAGAATGAGAAGTGGCAGGTCTGTGTGTACTTCACCGACCTAAACAGCGCATGTCCGAAGGACAACTTCCCACTTCCGAAGATCGACCAACTGGTAGACTCCTCATCGGGTAATGAACTAATGAGTTTTATGGATGCTTATTCAGACTACTACCAAATCCCAATGCACGAGCCCGACCAGGAGATGACAGTGTTCATAACCCCTACGGGCATTTACTGCTATAAACTGATGTCGTTTGGGTTAAAGAACGCAGGGGCCACTTATCAGAGGTTGGTGACTAAGATCTTCCAACATCAGGTTGGTAAGACTGTTGAGGTCTACATCGACGACA
Source organism: Acorus gramineus (assembly GCA_030737835.1). Taxonomy (NCBI): domain Eukaryota; kingdom Viridiplantae; phylum Streptophyta; class Magnoliopsida; order Acorales; family Acoraceae; genus Acorus; species Acorus gramineus. Next base: position 2,296,903 of record CM060856.1, on the reverse strand, counting down.
TGATGGTAAAAAGTGAGCGCCGAGTCGACCACTTGGCCCACATGGAAGAGATCTTCACTATGCTGCGTAAGTACCGCCTCAAACTAAACGCGACAAAATGCTCCTTCAGAGTCACCTCGGGCAAGTTTCTGGGGTACCTGACAACGCAGCGAGGAATCGAAGCCAACCCTGACCAAATCAAGGCGATATTGGATATGAAGCCATCACGGAACAAAAAGGAGGTATAGAACTTGGTGGGGAGGTTGGCCGCTCTCAATCGATTCATCTCTAGGGCCACTGATCGATGCCAACCATTCTTCCAGTTGCTGCGGAAGGCTCAAAGATTTGAATGGACGCCAAAATGTCAGAGGGCATTTGAAGAAATCAAAAAATACCTCAGCACGCCGCCACTTCTAGTATGTCCTTCCTTAGGAGACACCTTGCTCCTCTACATTACAGCCTCTGAGCACGCTGTTAGCTCCGGGCTATTGAAGGATATCGATCGAGGGCAAAGGGCAATCTACTATGCAAGTAAGAAGCTCAGCGGGGTGGAGACCAGGTATTCCCGCATCGAAAAGCTTGCATTTGCCTTGCTCGTTTTCGCCCGAAAACTGCGCCATTACTTCCATGCCCATACGATCCATGTCATCACCGACTCGCCGCTCAAGGCTAAATTGCAAAAGGCGGATGTCACAGGACGATTGCTCAAATGGGCGATGGAGCTCTCAGCTTTTGATATTCACTATCAGCCCTAGAGTGCAATCAAATGACAGGTCGTCACAGACATCATCGCCGACCTTACACCTGCCCAGCAGCAGGTCTGTTTAATCTCCGACTGCAGGCCAATTTCCTGGACACTCCATGTCGACGGGGCGTCCAACCGAAAAGGGGTAGGAGCAGGGATGATCCTACACAATGAAGACGGTTTCCTGTTTGAACACACAATGAAACTGGGATTCAACGCTTCTAACAACGAAGCCGAGTACGAGGCACTCATCGCGGGCTTGGAATTCACCGTAGATCTCGCCGTCCATAAATTGGCGATCTACAGCGATTCCCAGCTCGTGGTTTGTCAAAGCACTGGAGAATATCAGATGAAGGATGATCGAATGGCGGCTTATCGGGGCTACACCCGTGCTTTGCTTGAATGAATCGGTGAGTGGGAAATCCACGTAATCGATCGCGAGTAGAATACTCATGCTGACACTCTAGCAAATCTGGCAAGTGCACTGGAGGAAGACCCATCCCAAGAGATCCAGGTCAAATTCTTGAGGGAGCCAAGCATAACCCATCTCAAAGAAGTTATGGCAGTGGAGTCAATAACCCGGGAACCGACCTGGATGGACCCCGTTCTGTCTTACTTGAAAGGCGACTTCCTCCCAGTAGATAAGGAAGAGGCCAGGAAAATCAAGAACCGATCCGCTCGGTTCTTGATATCTGATCAGGGCTTATTGCTTAAGTAGAGCTTTCTAGGCCCTCTCCTTAGGTGTGTTAATCCCGAAGAAGCTAAAGAAGTATTAGAAGAAATGCATTCGGGGGTGTACGGAAACCAGACGCGCGTTGACAGCCGGATACTTCTGGCCAACCCTTGCAAGGGACTCGCTCGACCTGGTGAGGAAATGCCACAAGTGCCAACAATTCAGTCCCCTGATTCACCGACCAGCTGGGGATTTGAATACACTGTTAAGTCCCTGGCCATTCGCTCAATGGGAGTTCGATATAGTCGGGCCCATGCCCTTGGCACTATCTCAGAAGCGATTCCTTCTGGTCACCACTGATTATTTCACCAAGTGGGTGGTGGCTGTGGCCCTGGCCAGAATCCGCGACATCAAAGTACGAAGTTTCCTTTGGAAGGAGATCGTGTGTCGATTCGGAGTGTCGAACACCATAATCTCCCACAATGGGACACAATTCGATAATGCCACCATGAGGGAGTTCTGCGAGGAGTTGGGCATAAAGCACCTTTTCTCCTCTCCGCGCTACCCCCAAGGAAATGGTCAGGCAGAAATCACCAATCGTACCATCCTGGACGGGATCAAGAAATGGCTCAACGCGGCCAAAGGCAACTGGGTGGACGAGCTTCCCTCGGTGTTATGGGCGTACCGCACCACGGCGCGAAGGGCCACAAGGGAGACCCCCTTTTCCTTGGCTTTTGGCGTCGAGGCTGTAATCCCCATAGAGCTCGGGATCCGACATTTTGGGCCGAGAACTTTGAGCCACGGATCAACGAAGAAAATCTCACGTCTGATCTCGACCTGAGGGACGAGCGGAGGGAAACAGCTTCCATCAGAATGGCGAATTACCGAAAATAGATCGCACGAATGTACAACAAGAGGGTTTCGCGACAAAGCTTTCGAGTAGGGGACCTGGTCCTTCAAGAAGTATTCCCCGAATCCTGAAAAAGATCTGATGGTAAGCTCGGGCCCAGTTTTGAAGGCCCGTACAATGTCATCAGACTGGGCCCCAAAGGAGCTTATTATCTAGAACGAATGAATGGAGAGGCACTCATGAGATCTCGCAATGTAATGCATTTGAAAAAGTATCACTTCTGAAATAAAAAAGTTTTTATTTATTCATGAGAAATATTTCATGTGAATAAGAGCCCGTTCGAGGTCGCGCGTGAACTTGGTTTCAAATATATAGCACTCCAAGGAGGTCACGAGTATAGCACTCCACAGAGGTCGCGAGTATAGCACTCCACGGAGGTCACGCGTTGATCCAGTTCAGGTCGATTGGATGAGCACTCTTTGTAAGAGGTCGCACGGGGGACGCCCCATCCATCGATAAGCACTCGAGTAAAAGGTTTGCAAAAGTGAGACACATAGGTTACACTCAAACGATGAGGTCGTTCGGAAGTACAAGATTCCCCCTATGCTCACACGATCGCATAGAGCCCAGGCTCTACGACCAACCCTTGAAGGTCGCTAGGAAAGGACGAGCAGGATTAGTCCCAGGACTTAATTCTGAAAGGGTACCTCCCTCTCGTCCTAAGCACTCCATCTAGTAAATCCGCAAGCAGGAGCTGAAAGAATGCACAAGACGCACTCGCACAATGAGGACGAAAAGAGGGATAACCTTCCCCTGCCATTCTAGGGGCCCCGGCCCTACGGAGGTCGCGATGACGGGATAAGTCAGAGTTAGTCCATCGAGTGGGCGCAAAACTCTATTATCACGACAATAAGCACTCAAAACATTCAGATCATGCGAAAGCAAGCAGACATGTAAAAGACAAGTCGTTTATGAAAACATTGTTTATTTTACAAAATGTCTAGGTCTGAGACCCGTCATCAGGGCTAGAATCACAGCGGTGATACGAGGAGAGACGTTGCTGGATCTATCTTCATAACCTTGACGATATCCACAATTGTAGTTCTTCTCGGCACAAGTTGTCAAAAATTCCAAAGTTCGTTCATTAGGTCCCTCCTAGTCGCAAAGGCTTCTACTCGACCCCTCGACACACCATCCTCGAAAGCAACGACGCGGTCGGTTCGAAGTTCACAGAGCTTGACTTGCTGCTCTTGCGACTCACGCATCAGGGCCTCGACTCGCTTTTCCGCGTTGTGCACCCGCAAGGAAAAGGAAGCCTGATCAAAAGACTGAGAGAAATTCAGCTCAAGGAGCTCTCTCACATGATCTTCAACAGCAACAGCCCGAACTTGAGCAGCAGACAAGTCCCGACGAGCGGAGGATTCAGCAAGTTTCGTGACAAGACGCGCTCGCTTTGCTGTCACAGTATGTTCCTCAGCTGACTTAAGCTGTGCTTCTCTGCGATGAGCGAGCTCCTAGGCCGACTTGAGGAGGTCTTCAGACTTCATCGCATCCAGGCTTCGCTCGTTGAGTACCTGCCAGATCACAGAATTCTAAAAAGCAAATGGTTAAAGGCTTGAAGAAGAAACCTTTGAAGATAGGAGCCGAACACTTACGTTATAAAAACTCCAGCCAAGCCGGGTGAAAAGTGCTTTAGTCATAGCCCAGCAAGCACAATTCAAGTTGCCCTCAAGAAGGCAGCCCCTGAGCTGTGTGCAAGCTAACTCCTTGCCGGCCCGATCTGCCAGAAGGCCTCCGAAGGAAGTGTCGGTCGTAGCCGCAGGAGCAGGGACTAAGGTTTCGGCAGGAACCGAGCAAGGAACTTCAGCGCCCACGACAGCTAAAGATGGAGCCTCGGACGTCAGAACAAAGGGTGCATCCGAGCGAGAGGGGCCCAAAGGATCAACCACAGCTGAAGCGACTAAGGGCATCTCTGTCACAGTCAAAGTGACTGTGGGCATTCCTGCCACAACTGGGGGCACCTCCGACGAGGCGACGATCCCTGACACCGAACCTTCTGTTGCAGCTGGGGTAACCCCCAGGAGCGAAAACCGAAGAAGCAACGATCACTACCTCCTTGACAAGGGAGGGCTCGGCACGGGTTGCTCCAACTGAGACTCTGAAGGCAGCGGCTGGTAGATGGGAAGCGGGATCCGTAACCACCACAATTTCTGGAGAGGAGGGTACCTCCACCGTCTCTGATGCACAAATGATTACAGAGCTAGGTGGGAGTTCCTCTCCATCAGAAGACACGATAGACTCACTAGCAACCGTGCCAACAGCGCTCGAAGTCGAGTCGTCCCCTAAGGGAGCCCAAGATATGTCCAGTAGGGCGTTGACTCGGTCCTCAGGGTCCACCCGTTCAGACTCTGAAGCCGAGCGAGCAACCTTGTTCCACCGCTTTGAAGCAAGGGGAAGCCTAGATCTCTTCTTCGAAGCTGACCTAACCTTGGAAGCGGCTGAGTGCTCGCCCGCTTCCTCGGGGATAGCAGGAGACGATGCTTCGGTGAGGGCAGAGGATGCGTCAACTCCCAAAGACGAGCCGGCTACCTTCGAACAAGAGCCGGCAGCCCTGGATGCGGGGAGGTTAAGGATTTTACGGAAATCCTTTTCCTCCAGCTTCTGAGCCCTGGCAATCTGATCCAGCTTCACCATCGATGGGTCTGGGGGCGCACGCTCCGAATCATCTGCAGGAATCATAAGGAGGCATATTGGCTAAAGAGAGAAGGCAAGGGCAGATAAGGTGTATAAGATCCGATGATTTTGTGCTCACCCAATTTCACTTGGCAAAGGCGACATGGCACCTACAGCATGTCACCCGAAGCAGTGGCAAGAAGCGTCCACGGGCCGGTCAGGTTCACAAGGTATCCATCCCTCCATCCACTGTCGGAGAAGGAAACTTTTCCACGAGATGGACCGCGCCAGGCCTCGCCTGAAGATAGTAGGCGTGCTCCGACTTCCTCAAATCATATAGATGGTGGATGTCGTCAACCCTGAGCTAAAGCTGCAGCTTGTGGTTGATCGTGACGATGCACCCATAACAGATTAGGGGAGCATTGCACCGGGTGAAGACTGAATCGGCGCATGAAGTCCCTCACCAGCTCAGGGAAAGAAAAAGAAAGGGAGCTCTTTAGCATCTGAGAAGGATACATGAAGAGCTTCTCAAAGCTGCTGCCTTTAAGATCATATATGGATCTGAAAGGAGTAGGTGTGATGGCGATGGAATCAAGAATCGACAAGGAGGACCTTAGTTTCTAAACAATGTCTATCGACATGGTGGCGCGAGGAGAAATTCGAGAAGAGGTAAAATTTGAAAACGAGCAGGGGATTCGATTTCTGAATTCTCTCTCCTCTTCTCGTCGAATAATGGAAACTTATAGAACGGTCCTCCCTCGAAAAATCCCCGCAATCATGATAGGAGCGCGAAAATCAAAATCATGGAAGATTTGCCGCCAAAATCTTCTTCAAATATCGAGCTGGCAAGAGAAACGAGGTGCCAATTTTGAAAAACATGCAGCCTACGTGGTGAATTTATTATCACGAATTTACCATGTGGCATGGAGAAGAGACGGAACGACAAGAAAGCCCCAACAGACACGTGGGCACGACCAGAGAAATCTTGTTCGTGAACCTGGTTCGTAAATCCTGTTCGAGGATCCTATTCGCAGGTGATCACAGATACGACAAGTTTTTGAGACTCCATGCCCCACCAATAGAATTGTACAGTGAGGAGATGTAATAGTCAAAGCGAACGAGTAGATAAAAGACGATCAAGGTTAAGCAAAGAAAGTAATTTTTTATTCATTAATTTGATAAAGGTTAAAAAAAAAAGGTTTCAACCCTCTGCTCGGTCTTCTACTCGTCCTTTCCCACAAAGTCTCCTCTCCCTCACAGCTTGGTGCAATCTGGGAAGCTCTTCATTGCTCATCTCTCGAAAACCATGAGAATGGTCAGCATAGCCCAAGCGGTATCCGCTGATGAAGTCCAGAAGTCGATCTTCCTCATCACCCTCACAGGCTTCCCAGAGCGACCGCAACTGATGAGTTATGGAGAGGGAGGCGGCATGAACAGAGGCTTGCAAATTCCTTGAAGGGCCGCCGGAGAGGAGGAGGACACTCTGTAGACAGTCTCTGGGAGTAGGAGCAGCATCAGCCCCAACACCTGAGGTCACTAGGGGCACCGCCGGCAGGGCGTCAGCATCCGTGCCACGGGTGGAAGGAACAGGTTCCTCAAGAGGAACAGACGACGAAGAAAAAGAAGAAGACGAAGATGATTGAATTGCTGGTGGTGGAGATGGTGGAACAGAATGCGGAGGAGACAAGGTTAAGTCCACCGGCAGGGCAATGGAATTTGATCCAATACCCAGCCGGAGGAGCCTCGAGGAACGCCGCCTCGCCCTGTTGAACAGGGTGATGGTAGGAGGAACTGGACCTGAGCCACCCGCTGAGTCGACCACACCGGCAAGAAAAGTTGCAACGGGTGGAGCGCGTCGTGGTTCCTCCAATTGAAGGAGCTCCCACCACGATCGGTCCGGATAGTCCATCACCCGAGAGATGTCGCTCATCTTCACCTCCTCGACCTCCGGCCTGGGGGCATCCACCATTGGCCTCCGAGGGCGACACAAATGGCGATGGGACGAATCCCAACCATCTGGCATCCAGATACCCCAGACCCGAATCCGGTGACTCACCCAGTCGTGGATGTCGCCCCGTGCCATGCCAAGGACCAGCTCTGGCGCTTTGGCCCGACGAGAGATGTAGAAGGGTGGGGACCGCCTGGAGGATGAATCCTTGACCTAATAGATCCAACGGACCTCAGTCAGGCCCAGCTCAACTCCTGTATTCTTCCCCAACGCAACCACGCACATCAAGATGCGGTATACGTTGGGAACAACCAGGATGGGATGGAGGCCAAAGAAATCAAGAAACTCTGCCACCAAACGTGGCAGAGGGAGAGGAAGACCCCATCTATGAAGTAGCTGGGATGGAGGAGAACGGAATCAAGATAAAGGGTGGGGACCTCATCTTCGGCCAACTCGTCAATCACGAAGTCAAACGAGAGGCCCAACTCTCTGTGGAGGGCTGCAGCAGTGGCAGTTTCCTCCATGATAATGAAGGAAGGCGTGAGATGGGATGAGGGGCTTCTCCCTCTCAACCCCCCCCCCCGCTTTTTATATCCATTGAAGTGGTGCGTTGAGAAGACAGCCACACTTAGTTCGCTGCAAGTATCGAGGAGTAATCATCAATGCCAATAAAAAGGGGATTCACAGAATCCGAAGGGATGCTGACGTTTGGATTTCCCATACGCCATTTAGAGGCCACGCGCCATTAAGGCTGACAAAGCAAAATCCGCCGTCAAATCCTGAGCGGGTCAGAGAATCCTGAGAAGGCAGACGACCGGATCTTTGACCCCCAAAGAGGAATGGGGGCGAGGTGATTTATCATGATCTCCTGCTCTCTCGACAAGCCAAAAGAGCAGAAGAGGGGGCATCTGTGGAGGTAAAAATCCTCACCGCGACACGTGTCACCTCAAGGGGTAATGCGTCACACCAGGACGAATGTGGGCCTACCGTGGGACCCGCAAATCCGAGTTCCAATCCTTGGTCATGATGACTCTCCCAGATGTGCTGACACGACTAGATCCAGTGTCTAGTTGGGCGGTTGGGCACCGAAGGCCAGTAGTCTAAGGCACGATCAGACATGAGGTCTGGTCGGTCGACCTTACTCCTCGAAGGCGAGTAGTCTAAGGCATGACCAGACATGAGGTCTGGTCGGTCGACCTTACTCCTCGAAGGCGAGTAGTCTAAGGCACGACCAGACATGAGGTCTGGTCGGTCGACCTTACTCCTCGAAGGCATGATGTGAAGCATACGGGCGGGCACATCAAGAAACCTTGAGCAAGAAGAAGAAACGGTCAGAAGACCACTAACGCCTGTAACTGCCAAGGTAGCATTTAAGGCCCATTACCAACAGAACGTGGGTAGTCAAGGACCGATGTGGAACATAAATACCGGGGACGTTTCCCTGAAAAAGGCCCACTAAGCACTTAGTGGCAAGGCGGTTACAAGGGGCATTTAAGGAACTACGTGTGACTTGATCCCCAAGGGGTACGTAGGCAGCCTATAAAGAGGTCGTGCGCTTAGCACTCTAAAGGCACAATCAAGAAAGGCCAAGAGAGTTACCCATTGAGTTAAGCCCAATCATTGAGCTCTGTTTGTGTTACTTCATATTCAGTCGTTGAGAGAATCAAAGCATAGCTGCGAGAATTCCTATTGCTTGAGTTCTTTTTCCCAGTAAACTTACAAATCTAACTGAGGGGGGAAAATATCCTCCACAATATATATATAATATTACATCGACATTGGGATAAATGAACTATCCCCAAAAACTTGTATATATTCTACACATTCATGTATTGTTTTCATCACTGGTTGAGTGCATCTATGTGTAACTAGATATATAAAGCTTTGGGTAATCTGCTGAGAAAAGCCACATCAAATTAGATAAAAATCTTCAAAGAAGATCCTTGATTCCCTTTGATACCTAATATGTCAATGGAACCAATATTTGTCGACACCCTTATCATTAAATACTCTTACAGTAGGTCCCTGGTGACCATCGACACCATGTCTGTCGATAGAAATACACGTTGTTGACACTTCTATTGTCAATGGGATGCGATGGTGCTGGTTTCCTTCTAAACATTAAAAACAAATATTTTAAGAGGTGGAGTGAGTACCTAATGCGGTGGTAATAACCACACCCATTGGCTAATTGCATTGTCATTATATTATTTTTATATATAAATCTAGTGGGGAACACCACCCCCACTAGCTCCTTCTTGGGTCCGCCCATGGTCCCTACATGCTTTAGTGTGGCGGTTGAGACACCCTCCCCTACGCAGGAGGTGGTGTGTTCAAATCCTGCTGGTCACTGGAGAAAAAAAAAAGGTGCAGCCCTCTAAGCTGATTGTTAAGGGTCTAGTGGCCCTGTAACTCTATACTTTATATACAGAACAATTTTAGATTTTGGGTTTAAACACGGTTCCAAGCGATTTTTGTTAAAGACCGTAAATATTGCGTTCTTTTTATTTGTTCCGTTCACAATTTAAAATCTTGTGAACTCATCGTTTTTCAAAAGCTGACAAGATTTTTAAAAATCAAACGAGTGAATCGTGATGAAAAGCATTAAGTTTTTTTTATTTTTTAAAACTAGTAACAAATTAAATTTAAGTTAAAAGTTAGGAGAATCTAACAAGTGTGGTGGATCAAAGCATGCGACTATACTTTATGAAAAGTAAATTCCTGACCCTTCTCAAGGTGCATTAAAAGTGGTTCATATTCCATACTGTCCAAAAGTAAATTCATGACCCCTCTCAAGTACACTCCAAGTGGTTTACCGGCGATAGACTATGAAAATATGACGACCCGTGATTCTTTTCAATGTGCAATTCTCAAATGAGAATGTGTTAGCGAACACCCTTGTAGCCTTTCAATTTAGGAGACCTCTCACTAGAATCTGAAAAAACTGTTTTAAAATGTGTCTGTGTACTTCAGAGTGCACAAACACAGTTTTTAAAAGGAGAAAGAAATAGGTTGTAACGCCCTCGAATCCACGACTCCGTTTTGAAGCGTGAAATCCGGTTGCGTTAACTAAATTCCTCAAATCTCAGAGTTCTATATATATATATATTTTTTTTTCATCCAGAGAACATACGAATACATCACCATAATTATACATATATTGTCAAAGCTAAAATCCAACACAAATTCAATATACATCGAAAACAACTTAATTTATATATCCACACTATCATACATATGGGTCCTCTACATGTCAAAGAAATGACCAACACCTTTTACACAAGTCTAGTGCTCCGGAAATAAAATACGAGCTTCAAACTCCAACGCCTTAACGAGATCAACAACCATCAACAGCTAATCTGAAAGGTTGGGAAGAGAGGGGGATGAGCTACCACACGCTCAGTGAATGGACACAAGTGTCCCAATAATATATTATACTTCAAAATAATCAGTTAAAAGTGTCTATGGAACAATTGTTGTAATATAAAGCAAAGCTTATAATAAAGAAGCCATTTAAAACACTCAAGGATATAATAACATTTCTCTTTCGAATAAAATGTGATGTCATAAAAATCTTCTCATGATTTCAAACTACATGATGTATATGAATGCAACGGACACGCATGTCCGCTTTCCACGACACCTAGCCGCAGAGATTTCACTTTGGAAATCGGGCCACGTAGACATAGCCACCTAGACTTGGGTCAAATTTAGACCGCAGCCACCTAGACTGAGCCACCTAGACGATTTGATGCATGCACAATCAAAACTACTTCTTTCAAGTATACAGCATGCGACGATTTTCATAAATCCCATAATTTCCAATGCACACAATATATCCAAAATATCAACCTATATGATGACAACATGCTCATATGTTTTATACAAGATAGATTTCATAATCATAAAATAATATGATGCTTTTCAATAATATAGAGACATCCACTCACCTCCAGTCCACGCAATACAAACCGATGCACGTGCATGAACGCTACACACTCGCACGTGGATAACCTAGCATAACAATTATGAAATCAATAAATAAGAAATCATTCAATAATGACAAACAACTGACAACAGCGCTCGGCCCAATAATCCCAAGAGCCCGTACCAAATAGACCTACAATCCGCAACTCACCTTAAAGGCCTAACAAAAATCCTAACTCCAAATAAATATTAAAGTGTTCATATCTCACAATGATTCGATAATCAATATCCATTTATTTTATAACGCCCACATGATCGATCAATCCTCGAATAAAATATTTAGACAAATAATCCACTACAACTCCAATGATCCACTAAGGCTTCACTACAACTCCAATGATCCAAATAACTCAATCCAATCAATTTATATCCAAATAACAATAATATCCAATTAATATTCATTTATCCCACTAAACCAAAATATCGATTTAAGATCCAATTTGAGTCACCAAATCAATAAAATCATCAAAACCCATAAATCAAATTATATTAATTAAACATCCATTTGGGATCCCTTTAATCTCTAAAATTCATCAAACTTCGTCATGAAGCTAAATATTTGAATTCTAAGAAACTGCACAGAAATATTTGAAAAATCATAACTTTCTAACCGTAACTCCAAATCAGCCGATTCAAGATTCGTTGGAAAGATCCTTTCGAAACCTATTTCTGTTTATGAAATACAATTTTCCCAGAAACGGCTCTATCATAGTCAAAAACACGATTTAATGATCAGGTATTCAATCCACCCGAAAATAACCCTTAAATCCCAAAACCAATAAATCTAGTTTGATCTTAAGAAATCCTTCAAGATCCATTGAAATCTAATAAAAACATCATCTATTTAAAATCAATCAAACCCTAACTCTAATCCATCAACATTATTTCTCAAATAATAGATTGACACAATCATCTTCTAACCAAACTAAATTGAAACACTAAACAATAAAAATTAAAAGAGAAAGATTTATCAGCTTGTGGTGCTCGATGGGTAAAGCTAGGTCATCACCACCCTTTATGCCTCATGAGAATTCTGATGCAAACCCTAACCCAAAACTTGTTATATAAAAGGGGTTTTTACCAAATTACAAAACGACCCCTCAAGTATTACGGGTTTACAACTAGGTCCTTATCCGATTTACAGACAGATCCCTATCCGATTTACAAACAGATCCCTGAAGCCTATTAAAAGATATTCTGGATTCGCGACTAGATCCCTGAGCCCAATAACTTAACACAAAATCTTAAAAACCTAATTTCCTGAACTCCGAATCTCACCAAATTTTAACCAAAATATCTTGAGACTATAAAGATCTCTAAAAAAATATAAAATAAATATTTCAACATCAATTTATAATTTTTTATAATTATAAATTAAATTAGACTCATTTGGGCCTACCGCCAAATCTAAAATTGAAATAATTAAATATCAATTAAAATTTTCATTATATATTTAAAATAAATATATAAGGCTAAAAATACAGAGACGTTACATAGGTAAACAAGTAAAAGATTGGTTTTATTTTAATTAAACTGAATAATCTATAATGGATAACATGTGCTTAAATCACCTTGAGAGGAATTTTTTTTATTTCATTACTTTTTACTACCCAAAACACAGACAACATATAATTTTATTTTTTAAAAGATAGTAAATATCGTCTAAAGAGATATATGCTTTAATAAAAAGTATATATCGTTCCTTATCGACTTGAATAAACTCATTTTTAGTAATGTAAGAAAAAATTTAACGAGGTATATACCCCATTTAACAATGCATTTACTTTACTAGATTTCTAATAATGTATATGAGACTGTATTTTGGATTGTAAAAAGAATAGAGTGTAACATCACCCACAAATCGAACCCCCACAATATCGCCTAGGCCCATTTAAACAGACATCCAGCTGAAAAGGAAATTGTTATGTACAATTCTTTTTTCCATCACAATTTCTGTCCCACATGTTTTGAATTTTAAAAATAATATGACTCCTCAAATGAGATATATGCTTTTATGAAAAATGAAGTACGTACTACAATGAATTGAATGGATCTATTTATAGAAAATGTGAAAAAAATTTAACGAGAAATATACCTGGTTTAATTTGTGTATGATGCTATATAGGTATATGAGACTGAAATTGGGCTGAAAAAAGTATCGTGTAACAAAACTCAACTAATGATAATCAATTAAAACTCATTTAATAAAGATCTCTATTACAAACGATCTTTTTTCGCCCCCAATTTCAGTCCATATACCTTATTAGCATCATATACTTACATTAACACATGTATATACCTCATTTGAAATTTTTTTCATTTTTCGTGAATCGGTCAATGCAATTCATATAGTATATACTTCATTTGTTATAAAAGTATATACGTCATTAGATGTGATATATGATTTTAAAAAAAATGTATGAATTAGAATTGGGGATGTAAAAAGGACTCATGTAACATTTTTCTTTAATTAAGAAAAATGTTAGACTCAGTCACATTTATCAACCAAAACTCAGACATCACATGTTTTCATTTTTTTTTAAATAGTAAACATCATCTAATGAGGTATATACTTTGATAAAAAGTGTATATCGCTTCATTTCAAGTTGAATAAACTAATTTTTAGTAAGTGTAAGAAAATATTTAATGTGATATATACAACATCTAACGAGGTATATGCTTTACTGAATTTTTAACGTGGTATATAAGACTGTGTTTTGAACTAAGAAAAAAACTAAATGTAACAGCACTCTTTAATTAAATAGCTAGGCCCAAAGCCCTGCCATATAGGTTATATGAGGCCCAATACACACTGACCAATTGCGATCCATTTAAAAAAAGTCCCATTTATTTACCCCCTAGTCGATGGGACTTTGATAGCTAGATTTCTGCTGTCATTGGACTTTTATAAATTTTTCAGTATTTTATAGACTTTTGCTTACTATTGTTAAATCTGTCAATTATTCGAAAAAAATCCGAATTCGATCCAAATTCATATCCGAAAAATCAGAAATATCCGATATTCGAAGATCCGGAGTGCAGATATGGATATTAGTCTATCCGATCCGAAAAATATCCGTATCCAACATATATTATAAAAATATATATATTTGTATTATATATTGTCCATATTGTTATCTTGTATGATTAATCACTAAGATAATATATTATAATACTATTAAATTTTCAATGTATGATATCTGAAAGAGATAATAAGCCTTAAAATCTTAATTTTAATTTTGATGTTTTTCTAAAATATCACTTGATTATCCAAATTAATGTTAATATTCAAACATGTCAATTATCTGAAAATAATCCGTATCTAATCCATATCCGAAGGAATCCGAATCCAAAAATTAATATCCGTATTTCAATAAAAAAAGTTAGGATATGGATATTGACATATCTGATCCGTATCCGTCCGATTGACATGCTTATTGTAGACTTCCATTTGATGGACATCAATTAATTAAGATAAAATTTTAGAGATTTATTTTATTGACTTTTAAAATAACTAATTTAAATACAAAATTGATTATTCAATATCAATAATTGGTCATTATCTAGAAATGTGTCTATACAAAAATACAAGAAATAAGAACTCAAATATTCATATTCAGATGTTTATTCACATCCAATATGAAGTGCAAGCTCCCTAATAGATGTCTTTACATGTTATGCCTCGAAGCTGTTAAATGTATATATATGCTAGGGTTAAGGGTGGATTAATCTTTTCCTTGTTTCCTTTTTTGTACTATAAATATTGGATACAAACCCTAATAATATGATTGATTCATTCTTTTCATATTCTAACATGGTATCAGAGCTTGAATCCAATTTTTTTCCTTGATTTTTTGTTGGCGATACTCTCTGTTCGGAGATCGTCCACGCTCCGCTGTCCGTCGTTCTGTTCGTGTCACCCGCGCGCAGCCCCGCCGCTGCCCCGCACTTATCCGCTGCCCCTGCCGCAGCCCCGCGCAGCCCCGCCGCTGCCCCGCGCAGATCCGCTGCCCCCGCCGCAGCCCTGCCGCTACCGCAGCCCCTGCAGTAGCCCCCGCCGCTGCCGCCGCCCCGCCGCTGCCGCAGCCCCTACCGCAACCCTTGCCGCATCCCCGCTGCAGCCCTACCACCCCGCGGCAGCCCCTGCCACCCTGCCACCCTGCTGCCCCGCAGCCCCTGCTGCAGCCCCGCGGCAGCCCCTGCCGCAGCCCCGCGCAGCCCCTGCCACCCTGCTGCGCCGTCCTGCCGCCCACGCGCGCACAGTCTGCGCCCTGCCGGATCCCTGCCCGCGCCCCTTCCGCGCCCTGCCCATCCGCGCGCCGTGACCGCGCCCCGTCCGCGCCGTGCCCGCACACCGTCCGCGCACCGTCCGCGTCTGCCTACGCGTCGTCTCGGAATTGCGTGATCAGCGCGGATCCGCGCCGACCAGCCCGGATTTCCTGGGATCCTGTCCCGGATTCGGTCCCGGACAGCATCCCGGATCTCCCGGGAATTTGTCCCGCGATCCCGTGCTTCGCGCCCGCGCACGCCTGGCCCAGCACCCGCTCGCGCCCGACCCAGCTGCCCGACCCGGCTCCAGCGCCCGACCCTGTTCCAGCGCCAGCTGCCCGACCCGGTTCCGCGACCCGACCCGGTTCCGTGACCCGACCCGGTTCCGCAGCCCGACCCGGATCCGCGGCCCGACCCGTTTTGTCGCTCCGTCATCGATCTTTCGGTATTTTCTTTATCCGGCCGCTACGGGCTCATTCGGACTCCAAATATAGTCATATTGGTACTCATTTTGATCAGCTTTTCGTGATCTACGCATCTGTGACTGTTTTGGATCTATCAGATACTGTTTATTTTGATCTATTGCTGTGCAAGTACTATGGATTGCAGATATTGTCACTCCTTTGGTCATGTGACCCTCGATTGCCGCAAGTTGGCTAGAAAACGTGCTCGAGATGCCGCTTTCTCTTTATCAATCCAGTCGTCTACTCAATCTTCTCTTTGTCAGGATCAGATATGTACATCAATTGCACCTCGCGTTGCTTCTGCTCAGTCACAGTTTACCACAGCTCACCTTATTGCACATTTAAAGGGGCTACAAGATCAATATCAACAGCTTTATGTTATGTTACGATCATTGACTGGTATAGATCTTTCTGGTTCTGTTCAGTCTGCTTCTACTCCCGTACCAGGTATACCGATTACCTCATGGGTTCTTGATTCTGGGGCTTCCCATCACATGACATCGGATGCATCGATTCTTGTTAATTGTACACCACTCCGTTCTCCTTCACTTATTCGCACTGCTGATGGTTCTCCTATGTCTGTCTCGAGCTCTGGCATTCTTTCTGATCATTCTCATCGATTTAATGTGCCAAATGTTTTGCATGTTCCTAAACTTTCCATGAGTTTGTTTTCTGTCAGTCAACTTGCTGACCTTGGTTATACGATCACATTTGATTCATCATCTTGTTCTGTTCAGGATCGACTTACTGGGAGACGGATTGGGACTGGGCGACGACAAGGTGGACTCTATTACATGGATCAGCTTCATGTTCCTCTGCCTTCCGCTGCTTCTGTGCAGTTAGATACAAATTCCCCTTCCCCTTTCGATCTTTGGCATCGTCGTCTTGGTCATTTGTCTCAGCCTAGACTCCGATATCTTGTTAGCACCGGTGCATTAGGATCATTTTCTCGCACGGATCTTCAACCATGCGTGGGCTGTAAATTGGGTAAGACAGTGGCTCTTCCTTTCCCTTCCAGTTCGCATATTTCAGATTCTCCCTTTGATTTAGTTCATTCTGATATTTGGGGTCCGTCTCCTATTTTTTCAAAAGGGGGAAATCGATATTATGTCATTTTTATCGACGACTATTCTCGTTTCACTTGGATTTACCTTCTCTCTAGTCGTTCAGATTTATTGCGTATTTATACTTCTTTTGCTACCATGGTTGAGACTCAATTTTCTCGTCGTATTAAGGTGTTACGCTCTGATTGTGGTGGTGAATATTGTTCTAAGGCTTTTAGTGAATATTTGACATCCCAAGGCACCCTTCCTCAGTTTTCCACTCCTTATGCTCATCAACAAAATGGCGTTGCTGAGCGTAAACACCGTCACATCCTTGAGATGACTCGATCTTTACTTCTTTCTGCATCCGTCCCTGTTGAGTTTTGGGGTGAGGCAGTTCTCACAAGTGTGTATCTCATCAATCGCACTCCGTCATCTATTACTGGTGGTATCTCACCATCTGAGCGGCTTCACAATCAGCCACCTGATTATTCTCGTCTTCGTGTTTTTGGTTGCACATGTTTTGTTCTTCTTCCTCCCACTGAACGTACCAAGCTTTCTCCTCGTTCTGCTATGTGTGTTTTTCTTGGATACAGTATTCAACATAAGGGTTACAAGTGTTATGATCCTATTGCACGACGTCTTCGCATTTCTTGTCATGTCACATTTTGGGAGCATCATCCTTATTATGCTCTTCGCTCACCTCCGGCTCCACTTCCTCCGTCTACTGTTGATGACCTTATTTTTCTGGATTTCTCTACTCCTGAGTCATCCCCATCGTCTATCCCACCGGCTTCTATTCCTTCATCTGTCCCATCTACGACCTTGCCATCCCCTATATCTCCTTCTTCGGATGATTCATGTGAGCCGAGTCCCCCTGTTGTTGCTCCTGCGCCTGATGTTGTTCAACCAGTAGTCGACCATGCCCCGGCAGTCGACCCCGCATCAGCAGTCGACCATACACCAGCAGTCGACTCCGCACCGGTAGTCGATCCCGCACCAGTTGCTCCTCGTCGCAATCCGCCTCGCGCTCGTCGACCTCCTCAACGACTTAGCTTGGTTGCCTCTGATTCTTTTTCTCCTAGTTTTCAGTGTTTTCTTTCAGCTGTTTCCACTCATTGGAGCCCCAATCATATCGTGAGGCTGTCGGCATTCCAGAATGGGAAGGTGCTATGGCAGAGGAGCTTAGTGCATTACAACGCACTCATACGTGGAAAATTGTACCACTTCCTCCAGGGAAGACTCCTATCAGCTGTAAGTGGGTTTATAAGATCAAGACCAACTCTGATGGTTCGATTGAGCGTCACAAGGCTCGGTTGGTTGCCCGTGGTTTCACTCAGCAGCATGGTATTGATTATGATGAGACATTTGCTCCTGTAGCAAAGATGACAACTGTTCGTACTTTGATTTCTGTTGCTTCTGTTCGTCAATGGCCCATTTATCAGCTTGATGTCAAGAACGCTTTTCTTCATGGTGATTTATCAGAGGAGGTTTACATGACTCCTCCTCCGGGTCTTCCTCATTCATCTGGTCATGTATGCCATCTTCACCGCGCTCTCTATGGTCTCAAGCAGGCTCCTCGTGCTTGGTTCGCTCGATTCACTGATGCTATCTGTGCTGCTGGGTTTGTTCGAGTTCCTCTGATCCAGCTTTATTTGTTCACACCTCTGGTCCTCATCGTACTATCCTGCTGCTTTATGTTGATGACATGATCATCACCGGCGATGATTCGTCTCATATACAGTCGGTCAAGCAACATCTTCAGCGTCAATTTGAGATGAAAGATCTTGGCAAACTTCGCTATTTTCTAGGCTTGGAAGTTGCTTCTGCTCCGCGTGGTTATCTTCTCTCCCAACGCAAGTATACTGCTGACTTGATCGACCGTGCCTGTCTAACTGATGATCGCATTTCTCCCACTCCTATTGAGCTTCATGCTAAGCTCCGGCCTGACGATGGAGAACCACTCTCTGATGTTACTCGTTATAGACAGCTTGTTGGAAGCCTCGTCTATCTCACTGTCACTCGTCCTGACATTGCCTATGCTGTGCATATTGTCAGTCAGTTTGTCGCTGCCCCTCGTACTGTTCATTATGCAGCAGTTCTTCGGATTATACGCTATCTACGTGGCACTATATCTCGTGCTCTGCTGTTACCGTCTTCTTCTACTCTTGAACTTCGCGCTTATACTGATGCTGATTGGGCAGGAGATGTCACAGATCGAAAATCCACAACTGGTATATGTGTCTTTCTTGGGGACTCTCTTATATCTTGGAAGGCCAAGAAACAAGACATTGTTTCTCGTTCGAGTGCTGAGGCCGAATATCGTGCTATGGCATCTGCTACTGCTGAGGTTGTTTGGCTTCGACGCCTCCTCTCTGACATGGGCGTCATTCTATCTGCGTCTACTCCCCTATATTGTGACAACAAGAGCGCCATTCAGATTGCTAGCAATCCAGTATTTCATGAACGTACGAAGCACATCGAGATCGATTGTCACTTCGTCCGTCATCATTTTATTGCGGGCACTATATCACTCCCATATATTTCCTCTTCTCTTCAGTTATCAGACTTTTTCACAAAGTCTCATACACTTCAGCGGCAATATTTCTTGTTGAGCAAACTCTCGGTGTATGATCCACCATGAGTTTGAGGGGGGGTGTTAAATGTATATATATGCTAGGGTTAAGGGTAGATTAGTCTTTTCCTTGTTTCCCTTTTTGTACTATAAATATTGGGTACAAACCCTAATAATATGATTGATTAATTTTTTTCATATTCTAACAGAAGCGAGGGTCTGTAATATGTAATAGTAAATCAATATCGGAAGAACAATGAGGAGATCAATAAAGAAAGTATGTATCATTACAAAATAAAAGCGATGAAGCATAGTGAGGAGAGAGACCAAAACACAAACTTCAAGTACATTAGCAAAAATATCATCGCTGAATCCCAAGCGAGATACTCCCGCGAAGATCCCATCAGCTCCAAGAGCTAGGATGAAGCGACAACCAAGTGACCAACAAGGAACATGCAACTCCCTGTGTTAGGTCTCCAATATTCTCACATAAATCAAGTGATCCTCACGAAGTCCACTAATACCAAACTTGATTTCTAATGTAAAACGACAATGACAATAACTTCCAGTGCAACTGATCACCGGGTGATGCTTTACATCACGCCTAATTATTACGGGCCCATTCCCATTTGGATGAGGGAATAAAAGGTGGAATATGAGGGATAAAGGGGAATAAAAGTAGTAAAACCTCCAATTGTTTTCCCTTTTTTGAAGTACAATTAGGCAAATCACAACCTCTAAATCCTTTTAAATTTCAATGATGAATTAATTAAGTTTTAAATCTTTAAAAAATTCCAACCAAATAAAATTAGAAAGATTCTTTTTAACATTTTTTTGTTAAGTTCTCTAAAAAAATATTTTTTGATAAGTTATTTATTCTTTGTAACACTGATTTACACATCTTCAAAAAAATCGGCCAGTTCATCTAACCCGTATTAATTTTCAAAACTCGGCCAGTTGAATGGTTTTCTATTTCTAGACCGATTTTTAGAATAAATTGAGTTTGGTGGTTAATCGGACCAGAAGCCGGGCCATTTGACGGTCCAACCGATTGAATCGGCCAATCTGGTCCGGCTTTTAAAAGACTGGGCAAGAGTTGCTCATGCATTAGACATATATCTAAGCTATCTAGGCGGACAACGAATGCTAGAGAGATTGTAATAGTTGGGATGAACAGAATTATGACATCATATTCATCAGATTGAATGGTTATGACATATTTAAGATATCATTATGCAGGTTACATATAATTATATTAATTCAACCTGATGGTTAATTGATCCAAACTTTTTTTTTAATGAAACGGTAGGCAAACTCCATTATATAAATAAAGCGAAAGCCCAAAGAGAAATTACAATAAACATAAACAACAGGCAAAAAACCCAAAACAAAAAATACACTCTGAAGTGGAACCCGAATAGAAAAGATTTATATCAGGCACCCCTTGCCTCTAAGGCTGAATCACCATCCCTCCCTTCATGAGGCAAATCAAATTTGCATCCACAAAAGCTCTACCTCCACTCCTGTTTAAAGTTCACAACAAGACCCCAAATATTCTCCGCATACGGGGTCTGTGCTCTAAAAATTACATGGTTTCTAATCAACCAAAATGATTAAACCACCGCAGGCACATAAAGTTGTGATATCTTCGTCTGGATCGAGCGATCTGTTGTGAATAGCAGAAGCAAATATAACAAATACGAGATCGAAGAAAACACAAATAACAAGAAGAACATAGATTATGTGGTTCGGCCTAAATCTACATTTACAGGGTTACAAAATAGTAGAGCATCCACTAATAGTTACATGCAAACTTTCATTGGAGTCTCTTTCTAACTATCCCACTCAACCTCCATTAGGGCCTATACGTAATACAAATGTGCAAACTAAGTCAAATTTCAAAGTCTCTCTATATGAAATTTTATACAAACAAATCTCTAAAATCTCTCAATAAATCCCATCACAAAAATAGATTTTTTTCAAAATTAATGATGTAGTCAATTAGGTGTCCACTTAAATGACTTAATCCTGGCCATCTAAATTTTGGTAAACTGGATCCGAGATATTTTTTCAACACAAAAGAGTAGGTTGTCGCCTTAATATATTAAGAGCGAAGCTCAATTCATCCTATCTGCAATTGATCTAACTGTTGACACGCTTACAGGTTCAATGGGCTGTTAATGTTCGCGGGGCTATTTACATTGGAGTCTACACGATTATTATTAATTGTTTTATATATCTATACAGTCCAAAATTCACCCAATTGACCTACCCTGTCCGACAAACGAGCTGAGCTTTTTTCAGATAAGGCCCCGGGTTTTAAATACAGTATATCTTACATATATACACACACACTTTAATGCACTACCAGACCATATGAGGACAAAAATTTTCGCCCAGCAGTACACGTAAGCGCCAAAGATTAGTGTGAAACACTTTAATCGGACAATGGGGCAATTTTCAGATAGACCCCCAGGTTTTACTATTTTTACAAACTGACCCCTATATGTGTTATAAACAAGTCCCTCATATTTATAACCAGTTTCCTAACAAAGAAAAAAAAAAAAAACCCGGCTAATTTTGTCTTTCTGCAGGTCCACCCCCATGTTCTACCAGTTTCATAACTGGACCCTGTCTTTGTTATAAAGAGGTACCTGATCCAAATTTCAAGATTTACAAGCAGGTCCCTAATATCAAAACATGATTTTTTAGATTTCAAATTTCATGAAACTTCATTCAAATATTTTTCAGACCATTAAGATACTCATAAAATTATAAAATATAAATATTTTAGTCACATTAATAAATAAACCCATTAAGATACCCATAAAATTATAAAATATAAATATTTTAGTTATATTAATAAATACAAAAATTACAAATAGAATCGGACATATTTAAACTTATAAAATTATTGATGGATATCTTACTTTTGAATTTAAAATATGTTCTGTTTTTTTTTTTTTTTTTTGATTGATTTTGGATCTATATGTATCAATTTTTTTTAGATGTGAAAATAAGTATTTTTTTAATTTTTTTAGGGTAGTGTTTTTTTTATATTAGTAATATATGATGGATTTCATAAATGTAGGTAAATTTTTTTTTATCAAATTACGTAAGTTTTCATCTCATATAATTATGATTTTTCTTTCATTTTTTCTACTTTTGATTCGTCACAGAGTAATCTTCAATGTATAACAAATTTATTAGCTTATCGTGTTTATCTGTTCATTGTTATCTTGTTTAATATTTTATTTTGGATTGTTAACAATGATTGTTTGTTCCATTCATTTTTATTTATTAAAAAATTTATATTTGTTCAATTCTTTTTCTTGGTGTTGTTTGATCAAATGATTAACTCTTTTATATGTAATCTTGTTGGATGAAGACTTGATTTTAATCCAATGTTCTTACAATGGCTCATAATATTTTGGTCCGACAATGTTCTTCATGTTCTTATCAAATTACTGCTATTTTTTATGTTGAGGCGCTAATACTACTTATTCATGTTTGTTGTTACACGCATTGCGTGTGCCCTTGACTAGTGTTCATTAATACCTTATAGTTTTGGCCCAATAAATTAAAGAGTCTTAGTACACAGGCTCCATTATTTAAGCCCCATTAACAAGCCCCATGAGGTGTCACTCCCTCATTGGTTGTTTATTTGACTTTTAAAAAAAGCTAAAAATTCAAAATACAATATTACCCTTATTCAAATCTCACATTTTCCTCTCTCATTAAACTCATCCCCACTTATTTTGAAAAACAAATCAACCTATTCAATTTTGAAAATGTATTTTTTTCAAAACCAATTCAAAATAAAAAAAAGAAACCATTATCTGAATTCTTAAAAGAAACTGAAAAACGAATTCATTATAAACAAAACCTATTTATTCAAAAACACTAAAAAAGATGAAATTTTTATTTGCAGCCTCTTATTCAATTAGAAAACGATGGTGATAAGGAATAATCAACATTTTTTTTAAAACGTTGTTGTTAATTTGATGATTATTTAATTACAATCATCAGACAAAGTATTTGCGATGGATGCAAATTTTTTTTTCAATGAATGCAAAAATAAAACACAAATCACGATATAAAACAAGAGTTCAGAATAAAAGTCCATTACGTTTATAAATGTAACTCAATTTCAATAATAAATTGCATTAAAGGTCAGTGACATTTGTAAATGTAACTGACTTCTGTTATATGTAACTGTGGAGGTAAAAATCCACACCGTGACACGTGTCACGCCCGGACGGATATGGGCCATTATACTTGGGCCCACAAATCCATATCTGAATCCATAATGTCATGATGACACTTCTGAATGCGCTAGCACGATTGGATCTAGGGTCTAGTCGAACAGTCAGACACCTTGCGAAAGAGTGTCACTCGAGTAGTTAAGGCACGATCAGATTAGAGGTCTGGTTGGACGACCTTACTCCTCACGAATGAGCAGGGAAGACACGACCAGACAAGAGGTCTGGTTGGGCGATCTTTCATCTCGCTGATATACTCGAAAGACGTAACAGATAAACGAGTAGGCCAAAGAGCCACAAGCAGACTAAAGAAACAGTGAAAGGAGTATAAATGCTTGAACTACCAGGCGGGCGGTCAAGGTCCACTAGTTGTGCAACGTGGGTACGAAGTGCCTCATTAACACGTGGGGGTTATCACAAAAATCGTCAACTAAGTGTCTGAATGGGGAGACGTTTACAACAGCCAGAGGAATGGGAACGGTAATCTAGCTGAGGAACTACGTGTGACTTGATCCCTAAGGGGCGTAGGCAGCCTATAAAGAGGTCGCGAGATAACACTCTGAGGTTCAGGATATACTTTGAAGCCACCAAATTTACTTTCCACTAATCTTTTTTGCGTTTTAACCTTCAACAAACCGAGAAGTTTAACTGAAGGGGAAAATATCCTCCTCAGTGTGGCACCGTCTGCAGAAATTTTGAAACAAAAAGTCAGTGTTCGCGATGTCTAATCCAAGTGACCCATTCGGAGAGGCAGTAGGATCGAGTTGTCCTCCCATCAAATGCTGGTATTGGTGATTCACCTGGGACCCTGGCTAGTCAGGCCCAGGATCTCCGGCGGGTAGTGGAGTTCGCAAAAGAGACCCTCTTTACTCGCCTCCAGGGATCCATGCAGCAAATGATCGAAGCTTCGATGCAGCAGTTCTATGCGAACCTGCATCCGCAGCAACCCATCCAAGAGGACGTTCAGCCACCGCCTCCTACAAAACTCAATCCACTAGCCACCACTGTGCACGATTAGAAGGGAAGTACTTCTTCCTCGAATCACAGGCAATGAACCCGTTGACGTTCACGCTCCCCTCGAGCAAGCCTATGGAACCATGAGGAACAACGACACGGACGTTCTCCGCACTGGGAACGGTCTACTCGAAGAGAGCCATTGCGAAGGCCAACTCATCAAGAGAGATCGGCCTTGCACGAGGCATCCGACGGGCATTGGGACGATCCACCTCTCCCTCAGCAAACTGAAGGAGTTGTCGTGCAACCCCGCCACACTCTGCGTTCAAAGGTGCGGCGGGCCCCAGATTATGGGATGGTGGAACATGCATTATGGGGTTTCGCCTCATCGTTTTGCACGGCGATCCTCAGAGAATGACTTCTACAGAAGTTCGTTAAGCCAAAATTCAATTGTGCAATGGCATGACGAATCCTTATGACCATATTTTGGTATTCCGTCACTCCATGGCATTGTACGAGCTTTATGATGGGCTAATGTGCTGCCTCTTCCCATCCAGCCTGGAAGGGGCCGCACTAACCTGGTTTCATCTTCTTCCACCTGCGACGATACGTACTTTTGAAGAGCTCGGAACCATGTTCGCTGAGCACATCATTTGTAATAGGCGGCGGAAGGACCTCAGGGATCTCATGAAGATCCAGATGCAACAAGGTGAAACGATTCCTCAGGGCAAAACGATTCCTCAATATGTCAATCGTTTCCGCCTCTTGAAGTTTGAAGTTGAAGATTGCGACGAGGATGCGGCAATCATGGCTTTCCACAACGGATTGCCAGCTGGGAACGGTCTCAAGGAGTCGCTCATCAAGCGCACTCCTTCTGACCTGCGTAATTTGATGGGGCGTGCTGAAAAGTACACCAAGGTGGAGGAGGAATCCAAGCTCCTCAAGCAAGTGGTGGCTACGACTCGGTCCTCACCAACAGCTACCACCCCCGCTGTCACGCCCCAGGCGTCCCCGAGACGTGGCAAAGATAATAAAATATCAGCTATCAATACCTGAGGTCAATAAAGACTCCAACAACAATACACAAGGCGGCAAAGCAAGATAATGATAACTGACTGAAAAGCGGAAGCATAATATATAAACAATGTCTGTAAATCAAAAACATTATTACAAACTCAAATACACAATCACTGTCCTGTGAGAGCCAAGTCTAGACCAAAGAAAATACAACCTGTGCCACATGCACAATTTACAAAGCATAAAATGACTCTAGGAATGCTGACAGCCTCGCACTTGCCACCCGCCGGCAGAACGCTCCACGCCCATAAGACCACGCCACAGGAAAGCTCCAACTCCACGCCCAACACTGCCCCTGAAAAGAAACAGTATGCGAGGGGTGAGCTACAAGCTCAGTGAGTGGCTGGAAACCAATCACCATACTACAGTTCAATACATAATCAATTTCCTTTCAAGGAAAACATGGGTGGAAACCCATGGATAACTGGGTCACGCGGCGGCGCGACCAACCTCACCCCCACCCTCACTCATCGCATACTGTTTCTTTTCAAGGGCTTTTGGGACTTTTGGGGAGAGACCATACCGTCGGTCGAAGAGACCCGGATTTACTGGTCTGGGGAGAGACCATACCGTCGGTCGAAGAGACCCGGATTTACTGGTCTACTCAACACTATTGGATCATCTACATCTAGATAATTTCTCAAACGATGCATTTAAACATCGATACAAGACCGGACCCAAAAACTATGGGAACGGTCGAACAACGAATGGGTCACGCGGCGATATTCTTCACCTCATCCTTTCCCTCACTCCAGGAGGGAGACTATTGGGACTTTTGGAAGAGGCTTAGACTGCTCTACACCCTTAGTCCACCGGTAGCCTCTCCCGCGTAGCCTCTACCTGGTATACTCCCACTATCAGTACACTTCCGAACGCGTCGGTGGTACCTACGAACGGGAGCCCTCTGTCAGGACAGCTGTAATCGCCGGGAAGTCCCTACTCGGATCCAACTAAGGGGAGAACGATTCCCACGCCCGTAACATCATTCGTTAACCCTCTCCCGGGTAGTATCTACAACCCGATCTCCTCAACTCACCGCTCTACACCCTTGGTCCGCCAGTAGCCCTTTCCCACCCTCGTGGCCTCCACCTAGTCCACTCCCACCATCCGTACTGTCCGACACATCGGAGGTACCCTTGGTCCGCCAGTAGCCCTTTTCTCGGGTAGCCTCTACCTGGTATACTCCCACGATCAGTACTCTTCCGAATGCATCGGTGGTACCTACGGATGGGAGCCCTCTGTCAGGACAACTAAACCCGAGAAGTTCCTACATCAGATCCAACGAAGGGGAGAACGATCCCATGTTCGCAAAGCGAACCCAATGGAAAACAACTACTCTCGATACTCACTTATCGAGATATCAAAACACAGGCATAACAACAATCAACACACTCATATTAACCTTAAAGTAGTCATAGTCCCTATACGGGAGTAACTACACAAGTTAGAGGGTCGTAACATCGCCAATCCACCCCACGCTCACCCTTTAGGGGTGTCATGGGTCTTTTGGGACAGACTAGACCGCTCTCCACCCCTGGTCCACCCGGTAGCCTCTCCCACACTCCGTAGCCTCTACCTGGTATACTCCCACGATCAGCATTGTCCGACGCATCGGAGGTACCTACAGATGGGAGCCCTCTGTCAGGTCAGCTTTCCAACGCCGAGGAGTCTCTACATCGGATCCAACCAAAAGGAGAAGACATCCTACTCTCGCGTATACGATCCTCTTGGATCCGTCGACAACGATTTCTAACACTACTAATGTCATGAATTCTCAAGAATTCCTCCAGGGCGCATAACTAAGATGCGGGGAAACATATATTATAACAACAAGGTTATAATATTCTCTAAGACAGGCTCATAACAATATGCTCTCATTTTGATTTAAATAAATTAAACTAAATGGGAAACATGCATAGATCGGGGCTTTCCAATCAAGGGACATGGTGTCTAGGCATGTATGGGCCTCTATACATGATATATGAGTGCATATCCCTAGCATACAAGGTCTAATGTGGCATGGTTACATCATATAAATCACGCATTTCATAGTTTTTCATACTATAGCTAGGGGGCCCCATCGATGCGCGACGCGCGTCTATGCAGGTTGAGCGCATCCCTAGAGAGGGGGGGGATTGGAATCGAACCACCCACCGTACACCCCGGGACCTCGCGCATCCCATCCGACGAGATCTGCAAGGTAGGGGCATCCAATTTGGTGAGTAACAACACAATTTACACATAGAAATCATTAGAAATACCCAATACTCGGACAAGCATGCATACGGACTCGCACGCATGCGAGCACGCACGTACGCACGCGAGTCCGAGTGCCCCGACACCTACCCGAACCCTCGGGCAGCCACACGCATGGCCCCCCGCACACGCACGCGCCCCAGCACCCTCGGCGCACTGCCGCTTGCCTGCCCGCGCACCCAGACGCGCTGCCACGCGCGCGCGCACGCTCGCGCGCACCCGCGCGCATTGCGCCCCCGCGCAGCACCCTGCGCGCACGCGCACTGGTCCCTAGCCCCGCGCCTAGGCGCATGTCCAGGCGCACTGCTCCGCGCGCACCCCTGCTCGCGCCAGCACCCGCGTGACCACTCCGCGCGCACCTGCGCGCGCACGCGTGCAGACAACCCCAAACGCGCGCCCAGCCAACCCTTACCCCATTTTAACCCTCTCCAACCCCTCACACACACTCTAACCCCTATGCATAGCATGCATGACTTCCCCAACCATCCCAACAGCCCTTACAAATCAAAAAGAAGGGGAAAAGGACTTACCAAAAGAGGGAAACGGAAAGGGGGAGGTGCGGGGCTCTCGACGCGCCCACGGCCACCTCAACCACCACCACCACCACCACTTCTTCGGCCTCTCCTCAGCCTCCCTCTTGGCTGAAAATCAGGGGGGGAAAAATCATGAAAAGGGAGCTTGAGAGAGAGGAGATCAACAACATAACACACCCACACAAACCTCACTTGAACTTGCACCTTCTCCTTCACTTCTCATTGTGGAATTTTCACAAACACATGGGGGGGGGGGGGAATTGAAGGAGAGGAAGAGAGACCCAAGACCTTGACGTGGGGAATGGGAGGGGAAGAGAGAGAGAGAGAGAGAGACAGAGAGAGAGAGACAGAGATTTTGTTGCACACAAATATCTAAAAAGGGGATACAAATGACTAAGTCATCCTTTGACTAGAAATTCTGCACATGCTTCACTAGAACAGCCATAACTTCCTCGATATAGCTTCGAATTGCACAATTCCAATTCCGTTGGAAAGCTAAGAAGATTATCTACAACTTTCATGTTCATGCCAAGATCAAATAATCTCTCCAGCTATTCCGAAATCAGAGCTAAACATAGAACAGGGCTGCTGCCAGAATTTTCATCCCCGGGGTATACTTGGTAAAATACCCATAACTTTTACTACAAGAATCCAGTTGATCTAATTCCACTTTTGTGCGAAAGCTAACTCAAAACTGGACATCTCATAATAAAATCATATTTAAACCTCTTCATCTTGGATTTTAACAAAATCAAATCCAAATACCAAATTGGAAATACATAACTTCGAGGAAAAAAATTATGTCCAAATTTTCAATCAGAGTGCTTCGAATGACACAGGCACAACACCCGCCCCTACAACAAAACGCTCATCGGAATCTCGTCAGAAGGACCAACGAGGCGAGAAGGACAAGAAACAGGGTGCCTCAACGAATGAGGTGCGAGAGGGACGTGGGACGTTCTTCAAGATCCCACCATCCCAGAATTTGCCCAAGATTAAGGGGCAGCAATGGTTCAGATGGCCTGAACCAATGAAGAGTGATGAGTCAAAGCGGGACCAATCTCTCCGCTGCGATTATCATAAGAGTGTGGGGCACACCACCAACCAATGTTGCATTCTCCTGGGTTCCTGGAAGAACAAGTTCGCAAGGGACGCCTAAAGGAGTATGTGCCCACTGAGAAGGCTCAAGCTACTGATGAGCAGTATGTGACGAACATTGATCCCAACACTTTGGCGGGGATCATTGACATTATTTTCAGGGGTGAGCCACATTTTGTCAAGCCAAAAAGCATCCGACGAGACTCGAAGAAGATGCAAATCTCCTTCAAGATGATGCAGATTGACCAGGAGCCGAAGCTAGTCACTAAGAAGGCAAAAAGTGGTGATGAAAGAGTCATCACCTTCTATGACGCCGACCTGGAAGGAGTCCAGGCCCCGCACTCGGATGCGTTGGTAATTACTTTGCGCATCTCCAATTTTCATGTCAAGAGGATTCTTGTCGACATAGGAAGTTCGGCCGATATCCTCTTCATGCAACCCTTCCTTCGGATGGGGTTAAAGGTGGCCAACCTCGTTCGGACTAAAGACCCTCTTGTCGCCTTCAATGGTGCACGAGTTGTCCCAGCCTGACGCATCACATTGCCGGTCCAAGCAGGGAACCAGACGTCCACGACAGAGTTCACCATCATGGACCTCCCGTCCTTGTACAACGCCATCATCAAGCACACGTGGTTGACGGCGATGAAGGCGATCCCATCCACTTATCACCAGCGTCTTTGTTTCCCCACGGCCGAGGGGATAATGGAAATCAGGGGGGATCAAGTGTCAGCAAGGCTTTTCTACATGGCAGCGTTGGTGGGGAAATCAACCCTGCCCGAGGAACTGCCCGAGGAGGGAGAAATCCATCCTAAGAGGTAGCAATTACTTCAGGACCGAGTCAAGGCGGACGAAAGCCAACCTAGTCCCGAAGACAGGGTTCTTGAAGACCATGAACAAGTCCCCATAGACCCTTTTGACCCCGAGAAATTCTTTCTCGTTGGGAGTTTACTTTCAGCAGAAGAAAGAAAGGCAATACTCAACCTCCTTGTTAGAAACAAGGATGACTTCACCTAGAAACCTCAAGACATGCTGGGAATCTACCCCGAAGTAGCAAGTCACCGACTGTTCATCTCACCAGCCATTCGCCTAGTCCGACAAAAGCAGCGACGAATGGCCTTGGTGCACGCAGAAGCAATACGAGACGAGGTGAATAAACTCTTGGCCGTCGGATTCATCTGCGAGGCGCGACATCCCGATTGGCTGGCCAACACTGTGGTGGTCCCCAAGAAGAACAAGAAGTGGCGGGTCTATATAGACTTCACCAACCTTAACAGCACATGCCCAAAGGACAGCTTCCCACTTCCCAAGATCGACCAGCTGGTGGACTCCTCATCGGGTAACGAACTAATGAGTTTTATGGATGCTTATTCAGGCTACCATCAGATCTCGATGTATGAGCCCGACCAGGAGAAAACTGCATTCATAACCCCTACGGGCATTTACTGTTACAAAGTAATGCCGTTTGGGTTAAAAAATGCCGGGGCCACTTACCAGAGGTTGGTGACTAAGGTCTTCCAACGTCAGATTGGCAAAACTGTGGAGGTTTACATCGATGACATGATGGTCAAAAGTAAGCACCGAAATGACCATCTAACCCATTTGGAGGAATTCTTCACTGTGTTGCGCAAGTACCTCCTCAAACTTAATGCAACGAAGTGCTCCTTCAGAGTTACCTCGGGCAAGTTTTTGGGATACTTGACGACGCAACGAGGAATCGAAGCCAACCCCGATCAGATCAAGGCAATCATGGAGATGGAGCCGCCACGAAACAAGGAGGTGTAGAAGCTAACAGGGAGATTGGCAGCCCTCAACCGTTTCATCTCCAGAGCCACTGATCGAGCCAGCCATTCTTCCTGCTGCTTTGAAAGGCCCAAAGGTTTGAATGGATGCCGAAAGGTTCGAATGGACACTGAAGTGCCAGAAGTCATTTGAGGAAATTAAAAAATACCTCAGTACGCCACCTCTCTTGGTATGCCCATCTCTCAGAGATATCCTGTTCTTTATATCCCAACTTCCGAACATGCTGTCAGTTCTGTGCTGTTCAAAGACATGGACCGGGGGCAGCGGGTGATCTACTATGCAAGTAAGGCGCTAAACGGGGCAGAAACCAGGTATTCCCGCATTGAAAAACTTGCGTTTACCTTGCTTATTTTTGCCCAAAAATTACGCCAATATTTTCAAGCCCATTCAATCCACGTCATCATCGACTCGCCTCTTAAGGCCGTACTGCGAAAAGCAGACGTCACAGGACGATTGCTGAAGTGGGCAGTGGAATTATCAGCCTTTGATATCCACTATCAACCCAAGAATGAGATCAAAGGGCAAGTGGTTGCAGACATCATCGCCGATCTCACGCCAGCAGAGCAACAGGTCTACACTATCTCTGACTTCACGTCGATTTATTGGACACTCCATGTCGATGGGTCGTCCAATCGAAGAGGGTCAGAGCAGGGCTGATCATGCGAAGTGAAGACAGATTTCTGTTCGAGCATGCTATCAAGCTTGGCTTCAAGGCTTCTGACAACGAAGATGAATATGAGGCCCTGATCACAGGTTTAGAGTTCGTTGTAGATCTCTCCGTGCGTAAATTGGTGATCTATAACTATTCTCAGCTCGTGGTTTGCCAGAGTGTTGTAGAGTATCAGACAAAAGATGAGCGCATGGCTGCCTATCAGAGCTATGCCGTACCCTGCTCGCACAAATTGGTGATTGGAAGATCCACTCGATCGACCGCGAGCAAAACACCCAAGCTGATGCCTTAGCGAATTTGGCTAGTGCTCTAGAAGGAGAACCATCTCGAGAGATTCAGGTTGAGTTTCTGGGAGAGTCGAGCATCGCTCGTCTTGAGTCCATCATGGCGATAAACTCGGAACCCCGAGAAGCGATCTAGATGGATCCCATCCTGTCTTACCTGAAAGATGACGTCCTCCCGCCAGACAAGGAGGAAGCCAAAAAATTAAGAATCGATCTTCTCGGTTCTTGATTTCTGATCAAGGCGTTCTGTACAAGCAAAGCTTTAGCGGCCTGCTCCTGCGATGCGTCACTCTTTCTTGATGAAGCCAAGGAAGTCTTGGAAGAGATGCATTCAGGAATATGCGGGAGCCATACGGCCTCAAGATCCTTGGCTCGATGTGTATTGACTCCCGGATATTTCTAGCCGACCCTCGTGAAAGATTCACTCAATCTGGTGAGGAGATGTGACAAGTGTTAATGATTCGGTCCGCTGATCCATCGACGTGCTAGGGACTTGAACACACTTCAAAGTCCATGGCCGTTTGCTCAATGGGGGTTCGATATAGTCGGACCGATGCCCATGGCGCCGTCTCAGAAGCGGTTCCTTCTGGTCGCCACCGACTACTTCACCAAATGGGTGAAGGTTGTGGCCCTGGCTAGGATTCGTGATATCGAAGTACGAAGTTTTCTGTGGAAGGAGATTGTATGTAGGTTTGGAGTGCCGAACACTATAATCTCTAACAACGGAACACAGTTCAATAACGCCACCATAAGGGAGTTTTGTGAGGAGTTGAGAATAAAACATATGTTTTCCTCTCCTTGCTACCCCCAAGGTAACGGTCAGGCAGAGATCACCAACCATACTATCCTGGACGGGATCAAGAAGTGCCTCGACGCGGCCAAAGGCAACTGGGTGGAGGAACTCCCCTCGGTGTTATGGGCGTACCGCACAACAGCTAGAAGGGCTATAGGAGAAACTCCATTCTCCCTGGCCTTTGGCGTGGAGGCGGTAATTCCTATAGAGCTCACGATCCCACCCTTTCAGACCGAGAACTTTGAGTCACGCGCTAATGAAGAAGTTCTCGCGTCCGACCTGGACCTAAGGGACGAACGAAGGGAAGCGGCTTCCATCAGAATGGCTAAGTACAGGAACCAAATAGATCGAAGCTACAACAAAAGGGTTTCACGATGAAGCTTTTGAGTCGGAGACCTGGTCTTACAAGAGGTATTCCCCGAATCCTGAAAGCGATCTGATGCTAAGCTCGGACCCAGTTTGGAGGGACCACATAAAGTCGCCAGGCTGGGTAAAAAAGGGGCTTACTATTTAGAATGGTTGAATGGAGGGGCACTTATTAGATCTCGCAATGTAATGCACTTAAAAAAGTACTACTTTTGAAATAAAAATTGTTTGCTTGGTTTCTATTCATCTCGCTGTAAATATTTTATGTGAATGAAAGCCTGTTCGAGGTCGCGTGTGAACTTGGTTTCGATTAGCACTCTAAGAAAAAGAGGTCGCGAATAAACCCTGTTCAGGTCGATTGGATGATCACTCTTCATGAAAGAGGTCGCGCTGGGGACGCCCCATCCATCAATTAAGCACTCGAGTAAAACGCATAAAAATGTGGAATGCATGGGTTACACTCACAGGATGAGGTCGTTAGGAAGTACAAGCTTCCCCTATGCCCACTAGGGTCTCAAAGAGCCAAGGCTCTTCGACCAACCTCTGGAGGTCGCGATGAAAGGATAAACAGAATTAGTCTATTAAACGGCATTGAATGCTGAAAGGGCATGTCCCTATTATCCTAACGAATAGCACTCCAACCATAAGCATTCAAGGAAGAAACGAATAGACACGAAAAGGACAAGTCGTTTATATAAACATTGTTCTTTACAAAATGTCAGTCACTCTGGGACCCACCATCGAGCCCAGATTCTGAATCGGAAGAAAGAGCGCTAGCGATGTGAGGAGATACATTGTTGGATCTATCTTCATATCCTTGACGATATCCACGATTGTAGTTCTTATCGGCGCAAGTCTTCAAAGAGTCTGAGATCTCCCTCATCTGATCTTTCACCGTCGTCAAGGCCTCATCTCGACCCTTTGTCAAACCGTTTTCATAAGAGGCCACGGCATCAGCTCAAAGACCACAAATAACAGCTTGTTGATCTTGTGACTCCTGCGTCAGAGCTTCAACTCACTTCTCTACATTTTCTGCTCGCAAAAAAAGCTTGGCCTGGTCGAAGGACTGAGAAAGTTTCAGGTCGAGAAGCTCTCTCACTCGCTCCTCAGCAGCAACAGCACGAGCTTGAGCAGCGGCCAAGTCACGATGAGCAGAAGATTCGGCCAGCTCTGCAGCAAGACGAGCTTGGTTCACAATCGCAGTTTGCTCCTCAGCAACCTTCAACTGTGTTTGTCTGCGATGAGCAAGATCCTGCGTTGTCTTCAGGAGGACTTCAGCCTTCCTCACACCAAGTTCACGCTCGCTGAGTGCTTGAAGGACAGAGTTCTGAAAAACAAATCATCAGGACACTGAGAAATGAAATTGAGCAATAGAGTTGAGCGTCATACATTGTAGATGCTCCAACCAATCTGAATGAAGAGCGCCTCGATTGTAGCCCGGCGAGTGACCTCCAGGTCGTCATCAAGAAGGCAACCCCTGAGTTGGGCACAAGCAACGTCCTTGTTGGCACGCCCAGTCAAAGGACCGCTAGAAGGAGTGCAGGCCATTTCCGCTGCTGCAAGAGTCTTGATGGGGGAAGCACCGACAGCTGCGACTGAAGGAGCCTCTATGCGAGTAACATCAGTTGCCTCGGCAGGAGATTCTTCCGACACTTGGGCGAAGAGTACACACGGGCGAGAAGGAACTGGAGAAGCGACCCCAGTTGAGACAACTGGGGTATCTCCGGGGAAAGTTCGGTGGGGAATGTGTTCTCCACTACAATGGCTGGGGCACCTTCAAAGAAACTACAGAAGAAGGTGTGACGCCCATCGCTGCGACTAGGTTCACCCTGGTGTTACGACCCGAAGGAGGCGCGGGCTCAGCCACCTCGGCTGATGACAGCTCCACACGGGCTGCATCGACTGTCAAAACAACAGGACGAGAGGCCTCGATTATTTCAACTCCAGGAGAGGAGGGAACCTCTACCGCCTCCAGCAACGAGCTGACGGTAGGACTTGGTAGATGTCCCTCTTCAGCAGTAGGTTTAGCAGACCCCGCTCCTTGATCACCAGTAGCACTTGCAGGCAGATCGTGTAGACCCCCGGAAGGAGAAGTCAGAGGTACGCCAAATGAGATAGCTACCCCATCTCCTGTGTCAACCTCGACCGTTGATGCCATGCGAGAAACTTTAGACCTACATTTCGAGGGAAAGGTTAAAAAGGATAATTGCTTTTATGCTTATCCAATTTCATCGGACGAAGACGACGAGGCACCTTCAACCCACCATGCGGTCCAGGAGTTGGAAACTCCCAAAGATCGGACAGCTGCACAAGAAGGATGGACTATCATGAAGATCTTCATGACCGGATAGACGCGACCAGGTACATCCTGTTCGTGGATATGCATCAGATCACTTCTACTCGTTCAACTCAGATTAATCTATTCGCCTAGTGCGGGTTAATTGCTGAGAAAATCGAGGTGCCTTAGTTTTTGAAGCATTGTGGCGTGAAAACGTAAACATGCAACGAGAAGAACAGTCTATGTTCATTTGGGACTTGACTAAGAATGCGAGAACACAAGACAAGAGCAAGGTTGACTCGAGAAGTAATTTTTTATTCATTGATTAGATAAAGATTACATAAAAAAAGAAAAAAAATCCTATCTAGGATGATCAGCCCTCTGCTCTATCTCCTACTCGGTTCTTCCCACGGTGTCTCCTCTCCCTTGCAACTCGATGCATTGCGGGCAATTCCTCGTTGCTCATCTCTTGAAAACCACGCGAGTGGTCAACATAGCCTAGATGGTAACCATTGATGAACTCCAGGAGATGTTCCTACTCAGCACCCGTGCAAGCTTCTCGAAGTTCTCGCATCTGGTGGTTCAGGAAAATGAAGGCAGCGTCTGTTGAGGCTTGCAAGTTCCTAGATGAACCGGCCGGAGGGAGATCGACATCCAAAAGACAATCCCCTAGAGTGGGAGCAGCACCCGCACTAGCATCTGGGGTCACCGAGAGGACCATGGGCGCGGAACCATGATTTAAGTCATTGGTGGGAGGAGCAGTATCCCTAAGGGGAGCAGAGGATGAGGAAGGTGAAGAAGACGATGAAGAAGAAGAAGAGGAAGACGATGAGGAGGAAGAAGATCGAGTAGAGGGCAGTGGCGAAGAGGTGAGATCCACCAGTTGGGCAATGGAACATGATCCAGAACCCAATTGGAGGAGCCTCAGAGAGCGCCTCCGCGACCCCTCGTTTGGAGCAGAAGAATTGGGGACTAAACCCGGGCCATCGGCAGGCTCAACCTCACCAACGAGAAACGTCGCCTCAGTTGACACACGTCTCGGTTCCTCCAATCCAAGCAGCTCCCACCATAACCAGTTCAGATACTCCATCACTCGGGAGATGTAGCCCATGTTCACCTCCTCGACCTTCAGCCTGGGGGTATCCACCTTCGGTGTTCGAGGACGACAAAGGTGGCGATTCTTTGAGTCCCATCCGTCTGGCATCCAGGAACCCTAGACCCGAATCCAGCGATTCTACCAGCTGAAGATATCACCCCGAGACTTGCCAAGGACTAGCTCTGGTGCCCTAGCCCGGTGGGAGATGTAGAAGGAAGGGGACCGCCCAGAGGTTGAAGCCTTGACCTGATAGATCCAGCGGATCTCTGTCAGGCCAAGTTCAACTCCAGTCCTCCTTCCCAATGCGACTGCACACATCAGGATGCGGTACACGTTGGGGACGACCAAGATGGGGTGAAGGCCAAAGAAATCAAGAAATTCTACCACCAAGTGTGGCAGAGGGAGAGAAAGACCCCCATCCTTGAAAAGCTTAGATGGAGGAGGACGGTGCCAGGGTAGAGAGTGGGGATGTCATCCTCAGCCAACTTGTCTATTGTGTAGTCTGAATAATGCCTAACTCTCTATGAAGGGTTGCAGTGATGGCGATGACTCTATCCAAATCCATGGGGTATTAAAGATTTGAGAAGAAGATTCATGAGAAAGGACGAGATGGGATGGGATGGTGTATCCCACCTTGCCTTTATATATTGCTTGGATGATTTTTCAAAAAAAAAGGCGACAGCACTTATTCGCTGCTGATATTGAGGCGTAATCAATGCTTAGAAAATGGGTTTCATGAAATCCAAAGAGGTGCTCTTGAAACCCGAATCCAAACAGAGAGAATAAACCCTCGGAGAGACAACTATACTGAGATAAATCAACTATTTCAAAAAGTAGTTCAAAAAGTACTGAAAGTGATCGTTGAATGTCTTCAGGAAGCCACGCCCCATTAAAGCTGACATAGTAAATCAACCGTCAAATCCTCGACAGGTCAGAAAATCCCAAGATGACATGCGACCAGATCTTTGACCTCCCAAAGGTGGAGGCGAGATGATTTTTCATGATCTTCTGCTCTCTCAAAAATTCAAAAGACCAGGAGAGGAGGGATCTGTGGAGGTAAAAATCCACACCGTGACACGTGTCATGCCAGGATGGATATGGGCCATTATACTTGAGTCCCACAAATCCAGATCCGAATTCATAATGTCATGATGACACTTTCAAATGCGCTGGCACGTTTGGATCCAGGGTCTAGATGGGTAGTCAGACACCTCGCGAAAGAGTGTCACCTCGAGTAGTTAAGGCACGATCAGACTAGAGGTCTAGTTGGACAACCTTACTCCTTGTGAACGAGCAGGGAAGACACGACCAGACAAGAGGTCTGGTCGGGCGATCTTTCATCTTGCAGATGTACTCGAAAGACGTAACAGATGAACGAGTAGGCCAAAGGGTCACGAGCAGACTAAAGAAATGGTCAAAGGAATATAAACGCCTGTAACTGCCAGGCGGGCGGTCAAGGTTGTGCAACGTGGGTACGAAGTGCCTCATTAACACGTGGGGGTTACCACCAAAATTACCCACTAAGTGTCTGAATGGGGAAACGGTTACAACAGCCAGAGGAATGGGAACGGTAATCTACCTAAAGAACTACGTATGACTTGATCCCTAAGGGGTACGTAGGCACCCTATAAAGAGGTCGCGAGATAGCACTCTGAGGTTCAGTCAAGATATACTTTGAAGCCACCAAATTTACTTTCCACTAATCATTTTTGCGTTTTAACCTTCAACAAACCGAAAAGTTTAACTGAAGGGGAAAATATCCTCCTCAATAAAAATTAAAAGTCAGTTACATTTTACAAATGTAACTGACTTTCAGATATAATGCATGCTTATATTAGAATAACAAGTCACTAACTTTTGAAAAACAATGTATATAAGTTTAAAATAATACTTTGAAATGTAACTAATTTTTGAATGTTACACAACCCAAGCCAATGTAAAATAATTAAGATCAAACGCCACATCCAAGAACAAATTGTAATAAAGGCCGGACCAAATGTTGCTTATTTATTTTTTAATGGCGGTTCCAAAAAAACGTACTCCTATATAAAAAAACGAATTCGTAAATTTTTTGGAAGAAAAAGGGATATTTTGCCATGATAAAAGCTTTTTTAAAACTAAATCAGTTTCCATGGGACAATAAAAAAGTTTTTTTGTGTAACAAACAAGTAATAAATCTTTGAAATAATGCAAATTAAATGGATCCAAAAATGGATTTAACATTTAGCACCAAATTCAATAATAAAAAATTAAAACGAATGCAAAACAAGAAATGTAACCTAAATACTGTCACGCCCCAGGCGTCCCCGAGACGCGGCAAGTGTATATAAAATATCAGAATCTACACAGGAGGTCAATAATATCATACACAAGCAGCCAGAATGACACACAGACGACAAAAGCAGGGCTGACATGATATATACACCAAATGCGGAAGCTAAATACTGAATCTGTAATCAAAACACACTACAGACTCCATACATAATCACATGTCCTGTGAGAGCCAATATACATACAAAGACATCCAAATACAACACAAACGCGTGCCCAAGCACGGAAAATAATACATACTGGTACAAGGGATGCTGATAGCCTCTGAAACTCGCGGGACGTGGCGCTACTCTGCTACTGGTGAAGTCCTCTCGGGGAGCTCCTCCTCCAGATCCGACTCAGATGACACTGAAGAAAATATTATGCGAGGGGTGAGCCACACGCTCAGTGAACGGCACAACCCATGCATCACAGACAATATTGACCACAATCAAATAATCCTTATCATCCACAATCTCATTACCAAAGCCACAAAAGATAACAATTCCGCAAACTAGTGGGTCGCTACCGCCAACCCACTACACCCTCACCCTCACCCTCAATGGGTGACCAAGGATATTGGGACTAACTGCACAAAACCAACGGGTCGCTTCCGCCAACCCGCCACACCCTCACCCTCACCCTCAATGGGTGACATAGGATATTGGGACTTACAACACCAATCCAGCAGGTCGCTCATCGCCAACCCACCACACCCTCACCCTCACCCTCAACGGGTGACATAGGATTTTGGGACTGACTAGCATCCATAAACAAATCCAGCGGGTCACTCATCGCCAACCCACTACACCCTCACCCTCACAACGGGTGACATAGGCTCTTGGGCCTGACTAGGCTGTTGGTCACCCTTGGTCCACCGATAGTCTCTCCCCACTCCGTAGATCGTTTGGCCACTCCCACGTTCAGCACAGTCCTTCTACCAAATCAGGAGGCGCCTACTACTGGGAGCCCCTGCACGGGACAACCTGTCTAACGCTGAGGTAGTCTCTACACGGATCCAACGAAGGGAATAGAACAGCCTATCCATCGCATATGATCCACTCGGATCCGCAGACAACACATCATAACAACACTAATGTTCTGAATTCCTCAGAACCCACCAGGGCGCATAACTACGATGCGGGGAACATGCATAAGGTTATAACAGGGTGGAATATCGTTGGGGAAAGCAACTCGGGAGGGCAGCGTGAGTTCCCGTTATAGGACACCCCGACAACCAAACAAGGAACACGGTGTACCCTAACCCGGGTCTCACCGCTGTCCTCGCAAGGCCCCTCCCCTATAATATTCACTATAACATGCAATTTAACATTTACTAGCATTTAATTTAATAAATAAACTAGTAGGGCACATGCATCGGTCGGGCTTCCTAGCATGGAAACAGGGGACATGCTGCATGGCTCATATACATATCCTAAGGGTGCAAGTCCCTAACATGCACAGTCTAGGGAAGCATGCATTCTACAATTAAATCATGCTCGCATGATATACATATTACACATGCCAATATCCATCCATGGTGCCCCAGGAGAGGTCGGTATACGCCCAAGTGCGTATAACACCTCTCTACTGGGTTGGATTGTCCCACTCACCAGAGATCGGGGTCGTCGCGCGACCGTCCGTCTAGATCTGCAAGACAGACATTCAATATGGTGAGAACAATACATAAATACACAAAATACAACTAAAATACCCTACACTCGGACAAACGTACATACGGCCCGTACGCACGCGTATCCGAGCATCCCGACTCACTCCCGAGCCCACCGGGCAACCGCACGCACGGCCACCCGCCTCGGGCGCACAGCCGAGCCCCGGCCCGGGCGCCCGAACAGCTTGCCGAGCATCTGCCCGCAAGCCCCAGACACACTGCACGCCCGGGCGCACGCACGCGCACGCCCGTTCGCACCGCGCGTCCGGCCCTGGGTGCACCGGCACGCACCGCGCCCCCGCGCAGCGCCCGCACGCACACCACGCGAGCACGCCGCACGCCCCGTGCACCCAGCGCCTCGCCCCGCGCGCACCCCGCGCGCACCGCTAGCTCCCCCCCCCCCCCCCCCCGCGCGCACCCTGCACGACGCCCCGCAGCGGTGCCCAGCGCCCAGCACCCTCGGCCAGCACCCGGTACCCGCGACCCAGCGCCCAGCACCCGGGACCCTCACCCAGCGTCCACGCGCACGCCCGCGCAACACGCGCCCAACGCGCCTGGCAGCACGCGCCCCGCGCGCCTGCCAGCCTGCCCGCGCTGCTGCCCGCGTTGCCTGCCTGCGCGCGTCGCCGAGTGGCCCGAGCACTGCTCGCCTGCACGCCCGGGGCACTGCCCGCCTGATGCCCGAGCGCCCCTGCCCTGCTCGCCTGCGCGCCCAGCCAGCTCGCCCGGCCTGCCAGCGCGCACAGCCCAGCTAGCCTACCCGCACGCATCTCCCTGCACCCCCCGAGCTCACGCCCGCGCGCGCACGCGCTCGCGCGCCCAGCAAACTGGTGCGCCCGCTCCCAGCCTACCCGGCTAGTCCTACCCAGCTCCTCGCGCACAGCTCGCCCAGCTCCTTGCACGACCAGCACGCACAACACGCCCTGTACGTGCGCTCAGCTGGCCACCAGAGCCCCCGAGCGCACGCCCGCGCGCACACTGCGCTGCTGCCGCTGCTACCTGCTGCCCGGAACAGACCCCACTGCAAGAGACCAACCCCCACCCATACCCGAGCAGCTCTACCACCACCCACCGACCTCCGACCACCTCCACAGCCCTCCGACGGCCACCCACAGCCGCCGACCTCCACCCAACCCCAAAACCCACCTCCTAACATTCATCTAAACAAGAAAAGAGGGGAAAGAGGGCTTACCGAGGGGAAGAAGGGAAGTCCGGATGCTCTCCGCGCACCGAAACCTTTCCCCAAGGGCTTCCAATGCCCGGATCTACCTCCACCACCGAGATGGCTCAAAACAGAGGAGAAGAGAGGGCGGACGGAGGGGTCAAACTCGTCGGAATCGAGATTTGAAAGCACCGGGGTGTAGATCGAGACCCGATCTACACTTCCTAGGTTTTAGGTTTTTGGGTTTGAGGGCTCTAGGGGGCTCAAAAGTGAGAAAAGGAGAGAGGGGGGAGAGAAAATGAAGTGGTAGGGATGATGAATAGTGCTACTCGAAAATTAGATCCCACCTTTATATAGTGCGACTTAAAAACCCAGATACGCCCCGGAACTACGAAATTTCGGGAACGTTACCGGAATTCGATGAAATTTTCGTGAGAGCTCTAAAATGGCACCAGGACACCAAATATGCAGTTAGATTTTCAATCGGAGTCCTCTAGCTCAGGACGATAGCTAACAGTCCAAAAATTAGCGGTACCGATCGAAAACCGAAAAAAAAACGAAAAACTGCCAGAACGCTCCAACGGTTACCAGCAGGTTAAAAGTGACACATATATAACAAATACAAATTTTGTTTTAGGTGGAGAAGGAAAAAGAAGATGCAAGTGGTGAAGAAAAAGAAGCCGTAAATTTAATACAAATTCTATTTTTTTCATCTTATAAAACAAAAGAGAGAAGATGCCATAAATCATGGGATTTGATCCTTTAGAAAAATTCAAAAATTCATGCCACATCAACCTACTCCTTTATTTGGGGAGTGATTATCGAAAAAGGCAGAAAGGGTAAAATAGGTATTGACACTTGTGCTCTGTCATGGGGCTTATATGAGGCCTATAAAATGGGGCTTGTGAATCATTATTGTAAATTAAACCATCTTTAAATAAGCAAACAGTGATGATTCCCTGGCCCCAAAATATAAGCTCCACTCACAAGCCCTATGAGGTGTCATCATCTCATTGGTTGACTTGTTGACTTTTAAAAAAGGGTAAAAAAGAAAAAACCAAAAATACCCTCACTTAAAAACCCCTTAAATTTGGCATCATCGAATCAAAACAATCCCGGTTTCTCCTTCTTCATTGCCCAACCCCGTCTCCTTCGGTGAATCAAAACAAACTTTCAAATTCATAGTTCCCAAAAAATCAAAACAGATTATGAAATCTATGTCAAAAAAATCCCCAAAACTCACCTTTCATTCCATTTTGACGATCCGAGTAGACATTTGTTTTTATTTTTTGTATTACAACCCCAAAATTTTCTTTGCAAGTTTTTCAAAATCAGATTCGAGCAATGACGACGAAGACTAAGGAACTTTTTTTTTTTATATATATTATCAATTTTTTGATTGAATCACTTAGGTTTCTAACTATTTATTGTTTTGAAGTAATTAATATTGCATAGTACAACAAATTTTCTAGATGAAATGTATCACCTAATTAGGTTTCTGATGAATTCTTCAAATGAATGTAATACTTTTGAAACTGTGTAAAATGTAACAGTCGAATGTTACTCTATTACATTTGTTATAAGAAAGACATTTTTATGTTACTTTTTTGTTACATTTGTATGTTACTCTGTTACATTTGTAATATACTCTGTTATAAGAAAGAAACAATTAGTTGTTTTGGGTTAAGTAACAAAATGTAACAGTGTTGTGAAGAATGTAACGTGTTTAGTTTCTATCTTCCATAATTGTAACAAAAAATTATACAAATGATTTGAATTTGTGCAATGAAGGTAAGGTCTATTGGTGATAGTTACATGTGGTTACATTTATATGTGAATGTATCAAAAATCAGTGTATGTGTAGAAACATAAATAAAAATTAATCATCAATTTAACATTAATGTGATTATAACTGTTACATTCATGTGATTATAACAGTGTATGTGTTATTTTGGTACTGTTACATTCATGTGATTATGACAGTGTATGTGATATTTTGGTACTGTTACATTCATGTGATTATAACTGTTAAAGAATGTAACAGTTTTGCTAAATGTGAGTTGTTACAATCTCATAATTATGTAATTATGCTATATAAATGTAACAGTAAAATGATAATGTATCAGTCTTACCAATCAATGTCACATTAATGTAATAGAATGTAACAAACATATGATATTCATGTTCAAAAATGTTGCACAAACAAAAAAACAAAAAAAACAAGCACATAAAAGCAAAGGGAAAAAGTATGAAAGGACATTCCAACAATAGGAACAATAACTTCTGCACTTTGCTCTTCAGAGTCGACAATTTGAATTTCATGTAAAATGCTTTCCAATGAAAATATAACAGAATCCCCTGCAAAAGCAATTCAAATATTTGCTCTCGATAAGTAGATACAATGTAATGTGACTGTATTGCGTAAATGTGTCTCTTTCGCATCAATATACAAAAATAATTAACTGTTACATTTATGAATGTAACAAATACAAATCAATACACGCATGCGAAAGACTGTTACATTTCTAATGTAACAAAATAACAAGAATAACACAAATATACATATTTACATTGTCAACAATGTAACAGTAACATCATTGTAAATATCCATTCGCACAATGTAACAGTATCGAGTGTTACATTTAAGAAATTGGAATAAAAAAAAATCAAATGTGGAGAATCATCTAATACATAAAAAAACATTCAAGATTAAAAATTTTTTAAAAAGCAAATTACGGCTCCATTACATATCCAATAATGTCTAACTTGAATCGAGAGACATTGAGGTGGGATCCAATACCGAAAAAAAAAAGACAATGTGACTTC
This sequence comes from Acorus gramineus, assembly GCA_030737835.1. Lineage (NCBI taxonomy): Eukaryota > Viridiplantae > Streptophyta > Magnoliopsida > Acorales > Acoraceae > Acorus > Acorus gramineus. Next base: position 2,252,260 of record CM060856.1, on the reverse strand, counting down.
CAGATCCTCAAAAAATAAACTTCTGAATTGGCTCCTATGTATTCTTCTTAATCAAATATAAATCAAAAAATCAAAATTCGATAATGCTAGATGAATGAAATTTTGGGAATTCGAGGTCTACATGATACGGATGCGAGGATGACGAAATTTAGAAATTAATGGGATTCCATGATCCTTGGAAAAAAGTCAAAACCGTCAAAACGTGTTAGAAGTTGTTGTGAAATAAAGGGTATAATAGGTAATGTCCTATTGTCATGTTATATATGTGTCACTTTTTAGCCTTCTGGTAACCATTGGAACATTCTGGCAGTTTTTCAGCTTTTTCATTTTTCGATCGGAACCGCTAAAATTTTAGACTTTTAGCTATCATCCTGAGTTTGAGGACTCCGATTGAAAATCTAACTGCATATTATGTGTCCTGGTGCCATTCCAAGCCACTCACGAAAATTTCATCGAATTCTGGTAACGTTTCAGAATTTCACAGTTCCGAAGCGTATCCGGGTTTTGACCGAGCGAAAAGTCATTGGGAGACTTGACTTGGTCAAAGTTGACCTTTGACTTGGTCAATTGATTTTGGCTTCTAGTGTGGTTGGGTTGACTAGGGTCAAACCTCACTTAAACCTAATCTAATCCTATCCTAAACCTAATTAGGGCTAATCTAAGTGTGGGTGTGAGAGTGTGTGGTGGGTGTGTGAGTATAAAGAAATCCCACGACAACATATCCCCCACTATTCATCATCTTCTCCAAAATTTCTCTCTCTCTCCCTCTCTTTAATCCCTACTTTTGACCTAGTTCTAGTGGTGGAAATCAAAAACCCTAAGAAGAGAAAGGATAGGTAAGAACCCGATCTACCTTCCGGTGGTCTCGGATTCGAATTCCCACATGTGTGACCCCTTCTCATGCCCCCTTTTCTCCTCTGTTTCAGCTCCTTTTTGGCTGAGTTGGAGATCTCGGTGGTGGTAGTCTTGGAGGCGGTGTTTCGGTGCGCGAAGAGCACCCGATCTTCCTCCCCTTCCTTTCCTCTCCTTGGGTGAGTTTCCTTTCCTTCCTTTCTTGTTTAGATGCTTGATTAGGAGGTGTCTTTGGGTATGTATGGCTTTTATGGTGGTTTGGGTGGCTGTTGGTGACTGTTGGTGGCCATTGGTGGCCGTCGGGGAGGTGGTAGGGTTGTCTCGGGTAGGCTGGCAGCGCAAGCAGGCAGGCTAGCAGGCAGGGCGGGCAGAGCAGGCTGGCAGGGCACGCGCCCGTGCGCGGGGGCGTGCGCGCGGGTGGAGCAAGAGTGTGCAGGTGCTGTGCGCTGGGCGCCGTGCGGGGGCGTGCGCGCGGGGCGCCGTGCGGGGGCGCAGTGCGTGCTGTGCGCGCTGGGCCGCGTGCGGGTGCTGCGGGGTCATCTTTGAGACCCGAGCTAGGGTACTCCGTGTTCCTTGTTTGGTTGTCAAGATATCCTATATCGGGACCTCATGGTGCCCTCCCAAGGTTTCTTTTCCCGATAATATTATAACCTGGTTATTATAATATATGTTCCCCACATCTTGGTTATGCGCCCTAGAGGAATTCTGAAGAATTCATGACATCAGTAGAGTCTCCCTTCTCTGGATTAAGGGGCCTTGCGAAGTCAGCGTTGAGACCCGGGCTAGGGTACTCCGTGTTCCTTGTTTGGTTGTCGGGATATCCTATATCGGGACCTCATGGTTCCCTCCCAAGGTTTCTTTTTCCAGTTAAGGGAATACCGCGGATCCAAGTGGATCGTATACGTGTGGATAGGCTGTTTCTTTTCCCTTCGTTGGATCCGTATAGAGACTGCCCCAGCGTTAGACAGGCCTTCCTGACAGAGGGCTCCCATCAGTAGGCACCTCCTGTGCTGAATTGTGGGAGTAGACCAGGCGGCCTACGGAGTGGAGGAGAGACTATCGGTGGACCAAGGGTGATTAACAGCCTAGTCAGTCCCAATATCCTATGTCACCCATTGGAGGGTGAGGGTGAGGGTGTGGTGGGTCGGCGATGTTGCGACCCACTGGATTGTGTAGTTCCTGCCACTTTGAGGCTTGAATAATTAATTGTGGTTAATATGAATTGTGATGCATGGGTTGTGCTATTCACTGAGCGTGTGGCTCACCCCTCGCATATATTTTTCTCCAGTGCTATCTGAGTCGGATCTGGAGGAGGAGCTCCCCGAGGGACTTCACCAGTAGCGGAACAGCGCCACATCCCGCGAGTGTTAGAGGCTATCAGCATCCCTTTTTGATTGTATGTATTGTATTCTGTGCTTGGGCACACGTTTGTATTATATTTGGATGTCATTGTATATATTGGCTCTCACAGGACAGTTGATTATGTATCGAGTCTGTAATATGTCTTTGAGTTACAGATTCAGTCTTTTAGCTTCCGCTATTTGTGTATATATCATGTCAGCCTCATTGTTGTCTGTGTTGAAATTGTTGATGTTGTTTAGGGTGTATTATTGACCTCCTGTTTAAACTGCTGATATCATATATACACTTGCCGCGTCCCAGAGACGGCCGCCCTGGGGCGTGACATGTCACCTCATGGGGCATGTGAGTTGGGGCCTAAAAACATTATTGATAAGAAAAACATCTAGCCACATAGAAATAACCTGATAGAAAGTGAACTCATTTTCATTTGTACGATGACACACCCAAGGAAGAAAATAATAATGTGTCCACTTGAAGGATACAAACAAAGCCACATCGCTATGTATGGAATGGAAATAATACATGCACTTGTAAATAAAACCTTATTCTAGAATGATAGAAACAAAGCCGCATCACTATGTATGGAAATGATTCGCCCACGTGGAAAGTAAACATCAAATGTCACGTATCATCATCAAATAATTCTCCATTAAGAGGTAATTCCCCATTAAGAGATTGAAGAGACAAAGGTCACCCATCATCTTGAGATCACCTTCAAGGCATATATTTTTATAAATAAAAAAAAAATTTATAATTAAAAAATATCATTAATAAAAAATGTAAAATTTCAAAGAGAAATATATCTCTTTATAGTAAGTGGAAGTAGTTAACAAGATACATGAGACTATATTTTAGATGGTTGTAAATATAACCGAGTGCAACAAAGTTCTTTTTTTACATTTTAATGGGTTCAAATTTGCATATATAAAAGTATTAACCGTACACTTTTTGAAACGCAAAAACAAAACAAAACGAGTCCAACGAAAATATTTTCAATTTACCCCCTTTCATTTGGACCTAAGGATTTACAATTTATTTTCTATTAACTCCAAGCCTAGAGGAGGCCTATGATAATGCACCCTAGCATAGTCATGGTTTGAAGAATAAAAAATACCCCCATTTTGAAACATATTTTTTTCATTTAGGTAGCAAAATAAGTTATTTTAGAAACTATTTTAGTATAGATAACAAATAAAACCATTTTATACTTGGTCGTGTTTTCACATTAGCAGATGTAGTAATAATTTATTGTTTAATTGATTATGAATAAATTGTGGATATAATGAAAGATGAATAAGATATGGATAAATTATTTTAAAATATGAAAAAATAATTTGACATGTGAGTAAAAATATGACAGGTAATTTGACATATAGACCCTTTTATACTACAAAATTGATTGGGTAGAATAATATAATTACAAGGGCTTAGAATACCAATACCAGTTTATTTTTACATATTCTGATATGATTTTGCCAACTTATTCTTTTCATACAAACATATTTTGGATTTATTCACCTTTATTCCATCTTATTTCTAATTATTCCCTTATCTTAGCAAAAACTTATGGTATGAGTCGTGTGACATATGTTCCAGCAAGTGAATAGTCTAGTGATGATGGCTTTCATAAAAAAGGTCAAATTACTTTGTTGGTGATGGAATTATGCTTTTTCTTTTTATTGTGCAAATTAAAAAGGAAGAACAAAAATAAGAATCTTTGCTTTACACACCAGATAAACATGCCCCCTTCATCATTGTAAGGCCCGTTTGGGAATACGCACACATTCTAGTAAGGAAGGAGGTGAAACCCTGCGTATGTCATTTTAGAAGCTTCTCAAATACATATACTGAGATCCATCAAACACATCAAACACGTCCGGAACGCCCACTGTAAGGTGGCATTTGGCAGCGGCGGAATGCGGATTTTAAGTACTGATTAATATGTGCAGAAAGAGGTTATGCTGATAATCTTTAAAAGTTTAGAAAAAAAAGTGTTTGGTTCAACGAAAAATATTATGCAGTTATTTAGATAAGTGTGTTTGGTTGATCACTTAACATGTGTGCTTATTAGGAGGGTATTTCGGTCTATTTTATAAGTGCTGAATGTTATTTTGATGTTTGGTTGAAAACATGAAAACATGTTTTGAGATATTAAAGATTATTGTTTTTTTCTATTAAATACATCAACCATAAATGCCCTATGTAGAACAATTAAATATTTTCGTGGATTAACGTACACGTGAAAAATAAATAATTTGTTTTAAATCTGTCGAGAACTTTGATAAATATAAATTTCCATCTATCTGTGGATATTGTAGAGAATAATATGGAGCACAAAAATTTTCAAATGCCATCGTTGAATAACAAGGAGAGAAAAAAATGAACTAAATCACTTGTAGGAAGAAGAATGTTGCATAAACTACCATGAATATACATGTAATAACCTTGTTTCTCAGAGAAGAAGAGTTCACATAGACAAGAAAGAGCCTAATATATTAGTTGGTCCAACATAGGGAGAAAAAAAATGATTTGGGGATTTCAACACTCTGAAACATCACGTATCCTGAATATGTTGCAATCCTGACTGCTCCATAGAGGTTTTAATAATGTTACATCATTATCCCTACACCTGTTAATATGTTTTTTGATAGGCATTGAATATGTACAAACAAGCGTGGGTTAATGGAAATGCTACAGTTACTTGATAGCTAGGATTAAAAGCAAGAAAAAGATAACAAAAACCAACAACATGATACAGAAGCATGTGTAACATCCGAATACATTAACCTGAATTTTCCTTCTCCACCTTGTTTTGGATTGGTGGTTGATTATCCTCAGCCTCTCCCATCCTACGCATTGTATCTATCCACATGAAAGAATTACGGTGGTCCTGCATACAAGCGAAATATACAAATCATTTAAGAAACACATAAAAATTTTTATGGTATTATATGATTTATTTTAGTATACCTTCTATTGATTTATTTGTTAGAATTTCAAACTTCATGTGTGTTATATATGTGTCACTTTTAGCCTTCTGGTCACCTTTGGAACATTCTGGCAGTTTTTCAACTTTTTCTTTTTTCGATCGGAACCGCTAAAATTTTGGACTTTTAGCTATCATCATGAGCTTGAGAACTCCGATTAAAAATCTAACTGCACATTATGTGTCCTGGTGCCATTTCAAACCACTCACGAAAATTTCATCGAATTCCGGTAACGTTTCAGAATTTGGCAGTTCCGAATCGTATCCGGGTTTTGACCGAGCGGGAATGTCAAAGGGAGACTTGACCAAGTCAAAGAAGACTTTGACCAAGTCAAGTTTGACCATTGACTTGGTCAAATGGTTTTGTTTGTTTGTGTGGTTGGGTTGACTCAAAGTCAAACACCAAAAACCTAAGTGTGTGAGTGTGTGTGTGTAAGTGTGTGTGCCCTAAAGTGGGCGTCCCCCTTCTTCTTTCCTCTTCTCATCTTCTCTCACACACACAAAATCAAATAAATCCATCTCTCCCTTCCCTTTATTTGCTCCATTAGAGGTAGTAGAAGAGGTTGAACAAGAAAACCCTAGAAGGGAAAAAGATAGGTAAGGGTTGGATCTATCTTTCCATGGTTTTTGTTTTGCTTTTCCCTTTCTCTACCTCCTCAAATGGCCTCCCCTTCTCCCCTGTTTCAGCCATTTTTAGGGCTGAGAGTGGCTGAGGTGGTGGTGGTCTTGGTGGTGGCGAGTTGGTGCGCAAAGGGCACCTGAGCTTCCTCCCTTGTTCTTCCTCTCTTTGGGTAAGTCTTCCTCCTCCCCTAGCTTGGTTAGATGCTTGTTTAGAGTGTGTAATTGGGTATGCATGGTATGCATGGATGTTAGGGGGTGTGGGTGGGCTGAGGAGGGGGTGGAAGGGGCTCGGGCGCGCGTGCGGAGTCATCCACGGGTACGCGCTGGCTGGGCGCGCGGGCAGGGGTGCGGCAGTGCGCCAGGGGCGCAGGGGCGCGTGCGGGTGTGCGCATTCGTGCGTGCGCGTGCGGGGGGCCATGCGTATGGCTGCCCGAGGGTTCGGGAGGGTGTCGGGGCACTCGGACTCGCGTGCGTACGCGCGTGCTCGCATGCGTGCGGGTCCGTATGCATGCTTGTCCGAGTATTGGGTATTTCTAGTAAATTTCTTATGTATTTGTGTAGTTTACTCACTGTATTGAATGCCTGTCTTGCAGATCTTGACGGACGGTCACGCAACGACCCGGGTTTCGGTGAGTGGGACAATCCAACCCAGTAGGGAGGCGTTCGATGCACGTAGGCGTGCATTGCCCTCCCCTGGGGCACCATAATTGTTTATTAACTTGTAATAAATGTAAAACTATGCATGCATGATTAATATGATGTATCCATGCCACCTTAGACTTGTATGCTAGGGATATGCACCCTTATATCATGTATAGAGGCCTATGCATGCCTAGACACCATGCCCCAAACTATGTATGTTCCCATCTAGTTTAATCTAATTAAATCAAAATGTGAGCATATAGTTACAAGCATGCCTTAGAGAATATTATAACCTTGTTGTTATAATATATGTCTCCGTGCATCTTAGTTATGCGCCCTGGAGGAATTCTTGAGAATTCATGACATTATTAGCGTTACAAATCGGTGTCGACGGATCCAAGAGGATCGTATCCGTGTGAGTAGGCTGTCTTCTCCTTTTGGTTGGATCCGATGTAGGGACTCCCCGGCGTTGGCTGACCTGACAGAGGGCTCCCGTCCGTAGGTACCTCCGATGCGTCGGACAGTACTGATAGTGGGAGTATACCAGGTGGAGGCTACGAGGGTGGGAGAGGCTACCGGGTGGACCAGAGGTGGAGAGCGGTCTAGTCTTCCCCAAGAGGCCCATGTCACCCCCTTAAAGGGTGAGGGTGAGGGGGGGTGGGTTGGCGATGAAACGACCCACTAGATTGTGTAGTTGCTCCCGTTTAGGGACTATAAATTATTTAAGGTTAATATGAATTGTGATGCATGGGTTGTGCTATTCACTGAGCGTGTGGCTCACCCCTCGCATATTCTTTTCCTCCAGTTATATCTGAGTCGGATCTGAAGGAGGAGCTCCCCGAGGCACCACAGCAGTAGCGGAGCAGCGTCACGTTCTGCGAGTGAGAGGCCATCAGCATCCCCTTCTTGATTGTATGTATTGTTATCCGTGCTTGGGCACACGTTTGTATTTGGATGTCATTGTGTATATTGGCTCTCACAGGACAGTTGATTATGTATCGGGTCTGTAATATGTCTTTGAATTACAGACTCAGTCGTTTAAGCTTCCGCTATTTGTATATATTATGTCAGCTACCTTATTGTCTGTGTTGTCATTTTCGATGTTGTTTAGAGTATTTTATTGATCTCCTGTATAGACTGCTGATATTATATATATTTGCCACGTATCGGGGACGGCCGCCCTGGGGCGTGACAAAAGTTGGTATCAGAGCCTGGTCCTGTCAGAGCCAATTGTTTTCTTAGAGATGAGTCCTAGGATTTCTATATGAGTATTCTGATCCTAGTGTCTGTTTTCTTAGGTTGCTGATATGCCTCCTCGCAGAGGAATGCGTGGACGTGGTCCCTCTCGGCCTTTGGAGGTTCCCGGACCTACCAGAGGCGATCTACTGGAGAGTCCTCGGCTATGGGGCCAGGACCGGCGCAGGAGCCTCCTGCATGGGAGCGTGCTTACGCTCGTATCGCAGATCTGGTGGAGACTCAGACTAGGGCACTGGAGGCCCAGACTAGGGCGTTAGCTGAGCAGGCACGAGAGATCCAGGAGCTGCGGGCGGCCCGCGAGGCAGTTCCACAGGTCCCCTTGGTGGCAGATCCACCGGTGGTGCCCGACGTACCCCCTGTCCCCGTGGTGATTCCGGTGGTGGGAGTTCAGGATCCCCTGGAGAGGGAGGTGGAGCTAGAGGCTGCAGCACGAGTGCATCAGAGCGGCCTCACTGCCTTTCTGAAGCTCCACCCTCCCGAGTTCCATGGCCAGACGGCGGACCCTTGCCCCTGAGCGTTGGTTGATGGAGGTAGACAAGATCTTCTCGACCATGCACTGCACCGACCGCCAGCGTGTCTCCCTGGCCACCTTCATGTTGAAGGGTAGCGCCGCCGACTGGTGGGCTACCCGATCGGTGGACATCCCCGAGGGAGTGGAGCGACTTCTATGGGCTGGGTTCCGGAGATACTTCCTGGAGGAGTACTTCCCGTTTTTGACACGCCAGATCGTGATGCGAGAGTTCGAGCAGCTGACGCAGGGCTCCATGTCAGTCGCTGACTACTCCACACGCTTCACGAGGCTTTCCAGGTTCGCCCCCGCCTTGGTGATGGATGAGGAGACGCGATGCCGTCGTTTTGAGATGGGTCTCATTAGCACCATCCGGGTGCATGTCACCTCGCAGGCGTTCACGAGGTACTCAGACTTGGTGTCTCGGGCGAAGACAGTCGAGCGAGACCTTGGGGTCCCTTTGGGGGTTCCAACCCCTTCTGCAGACCAGAGACCCCCCAGGAGCCAGGACCAGGGACATCGCAAGAAGAAGCGGCCCCGCTTTGATCAGTCAGCGGCCGCCGCTACTCCAGTCGATGTGGTGCCAGCGCGAGGTCCAGCACCCATTGCGGCAGTACCAGTCCAGGCCAGGCAACCGGAGAAGCGGCGCTGTTTCCATTGTCAGCGCGTCGGGCATATTTTATATAATTGCCCTGATGCTGGCCGACCCCGTGTGCTGCCCCCGCAGCAGCAGCTACAGCAGCAGCCGCACCAGCAGCAGCAGCCACGCCAGCAGCAGCAGCCACAGGGTGGCCGAGTTGACCAGAGGAGGCAGCCAGTGCAGCCTGCGAGGCGTGCCCCTGCTCCTCAGCCGCAGTTTGTTCAGGGCTGAGTTGCAGCGCTTTCAGCCGAGGAGGCGCAGGCTTCGGGTAGCGTGGTCCGAGGTATTGTTTTGATCTCCCAGCTCCCTACATATGTGTTATTTGATTCCGGAGCCACGCACTCGTTCGTGTCTCCCGTTTTTGCGAGACGGATGGGCGTGGCGTCCGCCCCTCTTGATGTTATGCTGGAGATATCATTGCCCGTCGGAGACCGTATTCTCCTCCGTTCTGTTTACCGAGGGTGTACCGTGGTGATTGCGGAGCATGAGTTTCCAGTAGAGTTGGTAGAGCTCGCCATGACGGACTTCGATGCCATCCTGGGAATGGATTGGCTCTCAGCTAGTCACGCCAGCATCGACTGTTTTGCGAAGTCGGTGTCTTTCCACCTTCCGGGTCGGAGGTCTTTCCAGTTCGTGGGCGATCGTGACATAGCCCCTTTGGGGTTCGTGTCATCTATCCAGGCGTGGAGACTCCTTCAGGGAGGATGTGAGGGCTTTCTGGCGTATATTGCTGAGGAGGACGCACCACTGCGGGCAGATATCAGTCAGACTCCGATCGTGGCGGAATATCCAGAGGTTTTCCCCGATGATCTTCTGGGATTACCGCCGGATCGCGCGATCGAGTTTGAGATTAATCTAATTCCGGGGACCGAGCCGATTTCGAGAGCTCCGTACCGGATGGCCCCAGCAGAGCTGAAGGTGCTCAAGGAGCAGTTGGAGGAGTTGCTCGAGAAGGGCTTCGCACGTCCGAGTGTTTCTCCGTGGGGAGCCCCTGTTTTGTTCGTGCGGAAGAAGGACGGTTCGCTGCGGCTTTGTATTGATTACAGGCAGCTGAACAAGCGGACCGTGAAGAACAAGTACCCCTTGCCACGGATTGACGATCTGTTTGACCAGCTCCAGGGAGCGCGTGTCTTTTCTAAGATCGATCTCCGTTCGGGCTACTATCAGCTGAAGATCCGGGAGTCAGATATTCCGAAGACGGCCTTTCGTACCCGTTATGGGCACTACGAGTTCCGAGTACTGCCGTTTGGGTTGACGAATGCGCCGGCAGCCTTCATGGATCTGATGAACCGGGTGTTTCGGCCCTTCCTCGACTCCTTCGTAGTAGTCTTCATCGATGATATTCTGGTGTACTCGAGGAGTCTTGAGGAGCACGCTCCCCATCTCCGCACTGTCTTGGAGACTTTGGCCCGACATCAGTTGTTCGCCAAGTTCAGTAAGTGCGAGTTTTGGTTGGAGCGTATGGCCTTTCTAGGCCACGTGATTTCCGGCGAGGGCATATCTGTGGACCCGGACAAGACGCTCGCCGTGTCGAATTGGCGTCGACCGTCGAACCCCACAGAGATTCGGAGCTTCCTGGGTTTAGCGGGTTATTATCGGAGGTTTGTCGAGGGTTTCTCGAAGATAGCTGTTCCTCTGACCCGCCTCACTCGGAAGGATGTCCGGTTCGAGTGGTCCCCAGCTTGCGAGGAGAGCTTCCTGGAGTTGAAGCGAAGGCTCACCTCAGCGCCAGTTCTTACCATTCCGTCTGGGAGTGGTGGATTCGCAGTCTACTCCGATGCATCGCGGCTGGGTGTGGGTTGCGTCCTGATGCAGTACGGTAAGGTTGTGGCTTACGCGTCGCGTCAGTTGAAGCCCCATGAGCAGAATTACCCCACCCACGACTTAGAGTTAGCAGCGATCATCTTTGCGCTGAAGATGTGGAGGCACTACCTCTATGGCGAGGAGTTCGAGCTCTTCACTGATCACAAGAGCTTGACTTACTTGCAGTCCCAGCCGGAGCTCAACATGCGTCAGAGACGTTGTTGTGCCTATGTCACTTGGAGTGCTCTGTTTGAAAATTTGGGTACATAATTTTTTTTCCTAGAAGTTATGTATTCCTGATTTGGTATTTGGATTTGATTTTGTTAAAATCCAAGATGAAGAGGTTTAAATATGAGTTTACTATGAGATGTCCAGTTTTGAGTTAGCTTTTGCACAGAAGTGGAATTAGATCAACTGGATTCTTGTAGTAAAAGTTATGGGTATTTTTCCAAGTATACCCCGGGGATGGAAATTCTGGCAGCAGCCCTGCTCGATGTTTAGCTCTAATTTTGGACTATCTAGAGGGATTATTTGATCTTGGCATAAGCATAAAAGTTGTAGATAATCCTCTTGGCTTTCCAATGGACTTGGAATTGTGCAATTCGGAGCTGTATCAAGGAAGTTATGGCTGTTCCAGTGAAGCTTGCGCAAAATTTCTAGTCGAAGGGCGACTTAGTCATTCCCCCTTAGATATTTGTGATAAATATCTCCTCTCTCTCTCTTCCCCTCTCACTCCCCACGTCAACTAGCTTTTCTGGTCCCTCTTCCTCCCACACAAAGCCCCCCATGTGTTTGTGTTTTTGTCCCAATGAGAAGAAGAGAAGGAAGAGGTGAAGGAAGAAGAGAAGGTGGTGTTTGTGTGGTTCTTGTTTGTTCCCCTCTCTCTCAAGCACTCTTTGCATGGATCTTCCCCCCCTGATTTTTAGCTGAAGAGGAGGCTGAGGAGGAGGCTGAGGGGTGGTGGCGGTTGAGGTGGTCGCGGGTGCGTCAAGGGCCCCCGAACCTCCCTTTTTTGTCCCCCCTCCAAGGTGAGCTCCTCCCCTTCTTTTCTTGATTTTCTTGGCTTAAGGGGTTGTGGAAAAGTCATGCATGCTAGGTAGATGGGTTAGGGTGTGTGTGAGGGGTTGGGAAGGGTTAAAATGGGGTTAGGGTTGGCCGGGCGCGCGTTGGGGGCGGTCTGCGGGCGTGCGCGGGCAGGTGCGCGCTGGCTCGTGCGCGGGGGTGCAGGCGCGAGCGGGGGTGCGAGCGGGGGTGCGCGCGGGAGTGCGCACGAGTGCGCGCGGGCGTGCGCGCGCGCGGCGCAGGGCGCCTGGGCATGCGCCTGGGCGCGGGGCAGGGGACCAGTGCGCGCGCGTGCGTGCGTGCGCGTGCTGGGGCGTGCGCGGGGTGCGGCGCGAGGGGCGCGGGCTGGACGCGCAGTGCGCGCGGGCGCGCGCGAGCGTGCGCGCGCGTGCGGCAGCGCGTCTGGGCGCGCGGGCAGGCGCGCGGCAGTGCGCCGATGGTGCTGGGGTGCGTGCGTGCGTGCGCATTCGTGCATGCGCATGCGGGGGGCCATGCGTGTGGCTGCCCGAGGGTTCGGGTAGGTGTCGGGGCACTCGGACTCGCGTGCGTACGTGCGTGCTCGCATGCATGCGAGCCCGTATGCATGCTTGTCCGAGTATGGGGTATTTCTAATGTTTTCTATGTATAAATTGTGTTGTTTCTCACCAGTTGGATGCCCCTACCTTGCAGATCTCGTCGGATGGGATGCGCGAGGTCCCGGGTCATAAGGTGAGTGGTTTGATTCCAATCCCCCCCCCCCTCTCTAGGGATGCGCTCGACCCGCATAGACGCGCGTCGCACATCGATGGGGGCCCCTAGCTAAATTATGTAGACACCTGTGCATGCATGATTAATATGATATATCTATTCCACTTTAGACCTTGCATGCTAGGGATATACACCCATACATCATGTATAGAGGCCCGTACATGCCTGGACACCATGTCCTGTACTTAAGAGCCTTGATCTATGCATGCTTTGTTATGATGTATCCATGCCACCTTAGACTTTGTATGCTAGGGATATGCACCCTTATATTATGTATAGCGGCCTATGCATGTTTAGTCATCTTGTCCTTAATTGGAAAACCCCGGCTATGCATGTTCCCATCTAGTTTAATCTAACTAAATCAGAATGTGAGCATGCCGAGGGTGTGGTGGGTCGGCGATGTAGCGACCCATTGGATTGTGTTGGTTGTTGTTAAGCATGTGTGTGATATCTCGCTGAGCGAGTATCGAGAGTGGTTGTTTTCCATTGGGTTTCGCTTTGCGAACATGGGATCGTTCTCCCCTTCGTTGGATCCGTGTAGTGACATCCCCGGCGTTAGACAGGCTATCCTGACAGAGGGCTCCCATCAGTAGGTACCTTCTGATGTGTTTCGGACAGTGCTGAATCGTGGGAGTATACCAGGTAAGCTACGGAGCGGGGAGAGGCTACCGGTGGACCAGGGGTGTAGAGCAGTCTAAGTCTCTCCCAAAGTCCCAAAATGTCTCCTTTCAGGAGTGAGGGTGTGGATGAGGCGAAGACGCGTCACCTCGTGACCTATTCGTTGTTCGCCGTTCCCATAGATGTTGGGTCCGGTCTCGTGATCGATGCTGAAGGACATCGTTGGGCGATTATCTAGATGTAGATGATCCAGTAGTGTTGAGTAGACCAGTAAATCCGGGTCTCTTCGACCGACGGCATGGTCCCTGGACTAGTAAATCCGGGTCTCTTGGACCGACGGCATGGTCCCTAGACCAGTAAATCCGGGTCTCTTCGACCGACGGTATGGTCTCTCCCCATAAGTCTCAAAAGACTCCCTCCGCCGCGTGACCCAGTGTGTCACACCCCAGGGCAGCCGTCCCCGGGACGGCAAGTGTATACATGATATCAGCAGTCTATACAGGAGATTAATAAAATACTCTAAACAACAAATAAAATGACAACACAGATAAAAGCAAGGCTGGCATGATGTATACACAGATAGCGAAATCTAAAAGACTGAGTCTGTAATCCAAAAACATACTACATACTCGATACAAAATCATATGTCCTGTGAGAGCCAATACATACACATACATCCAAATACAATCCAAACTGGGTGCCCAAGCACGGAATATATACATACAATCAAAAGGATGCTGATGGCCTCTAAAACTTGTGGGACCTGGCGCTACTCCGCTACTGGTGCAGTCTCTCAGGGAGCTCTTCCTTCAAGTCCGCCTCGGTAATCACTGGAGAAAAATAATTATGCGAGGGGTGAGCCACACGCTCAGTGAATAGCACAACCCATGCATCACAATTATATTAACCACAATAATCAAATCAAAAGCCTCAAAGTGGCATGAACAACACAAATCCAGTGGGTCGCTACATCGCCGAACCACCACACCCTCACCCTCACCCCTCAATAGGTGACATAGGATATTGGGACTTACAAGGCTGATAATCATCCATACACAAATCCAGTGGGTCGCCACATCGCCGACCCACCACACCCTCACCCTCACCCCTCAATATGGTGACATAGGATATTGGGACTGACTAGGCTGTTGGTCACCCTTGGTCCACCGATAGTCTCTCCCCACTCCGTAGGCCGCTTGGCCACTCCCACATTCAGCACAGTCCTTCCCAAATCAAGAGGTGCCTACTGATGGGAGCCCTCCACGGGACAGCCTTTCTAACGCTAGGGCAGTCTCTACACGGATCCAACGAAGGGAACAGAACAGCCTATCCATACGCATATGATCCACTCGGATCCGCTGACAACACATCTCAACAACTCTAATGTCTTGAATTCTTCAGAATTCCTCCAGGGCGCATAACCAAGATGCGGGGAACATATATTACAATAATATTGGGAAAAGAACCCTTGGGAGGGCACCATGAGGTCCCGATATAGGACATCCCGACAACCAAACAAGGAACACGGAGTACCCTAGCCCGGGTCTCAATGTTGACCTCGCAAGGCCCTTAATATTCCCTAAGGCATGATAATAGTCATAAGTTCACATTTAATTTAATAAATCAAACTAGTAGGACACATGCATAGGTCGAGGCTTCCTAGCATGAGAACAGGGTGACAGGATGCATGGCCCTTACACATATCCTAAGGGTGCAAGTCCCTAACATACAAAGTCTAGGGTGGCATGCATTCTACACACTAATCATGCTTGCATGGATTACATGTTAACAAGTTAATATCAACTGCGGTGCCCCAGGGGAGGACGGTATACGCCCAAGTGCATATAGCGCCTCCCAACTGGGTTGGATTGTCCCACTCACCGATAACCGGGTCATCGCGCGACCGTCCGTCAAGATCTGCAAGACAGGGTAATCAACTCGGTGAGTAAAATACACAAATACACCAAAAATACACTAAAAATACACAACACTCAGGCAAACGTACATACGGCCCGTACGCACGCGAGCCTGAGCACCCCAACTCAATCCCGAACCCCCGGGCAGCCGTACGCACGGCCACCCGCCCCGGGCGCACAGCCGAGCCCCGGCCCGCGCACCCAGACGCACTGCCGAGCCCAGCCCGCACGCCCGGACACCTTGCCGAGTCCCCCCGGGTGCACCGCGCGCTCACTGCGCCCCAGCGCAGCACTTGCGCGCACACCCGCATGCCCAGCGCCTCATCGCCTCGCCCCGCGCGCACCCTGCGTCACCATCGGCTCGCCCAGCGCCCCATCGCCTCGCCCCGCGCGCACTACCGGCTCGCCTCACCGCCCCATCGCCTCGTCCCGCGCGCACCACGGCTCGCCTCACCGCGCGCGCACGCCCCCGCACGACGCCCTGCGCGCACATCCGCACGCGGTCCCCTGCGCAAGCCCGCACTGCGCCTCTGCGCAGCGCCCCGCGCGCACGCCGCGCACGACGCCCAGCGCGCAGCACCCGCACGCTCCTGCTCCACCCCAGCGCACGTGCGCGTGCCCTGCCAGCCTGCTCTGCCCATCCTGCCTGCCAGCCCACCTGCTGCGCTGCCTGTGCTGCCTGCGCTGCCAGCCTACCCGAGCCGGCCTGCCATCCTGCCCGAGCCACCCTACCACCTCTCACCGGCCACCAATGGCCTCCCACCGCCACCAACAGCCACCCAACTCAAAACCACCCTCCTAACATGCATCTAAGCAAGAAAAGGAAGGAAAGAGAGCTTACCCAAGGAAGGAAAGGAAGGAAGGGAAGTTCGGTTGCTCTCCGCGCACCGAAACACCTCTTCAAGGACCACCACCACCACGATCTCCTTCAGCCCTCAAGATGGCTGAAATCAGAGGAGAAAAGAAGGCGTGAGAAGGGGTCAAACAAGTGGGAACTCGAATCCGAGACCACCGGAAGATAGATCGGGACAAGATCTAACCTTTCTCTTCTTTGGGTTTTTGGTTTCAACCTCAAGAACTAGGTCAAAAGAAGGTTTTAAAGAGAGGGAGAGAGAGAAAATCAATTGGGGAAGATGATGAATAGTGGGGAGATATTTTAGCTCACTTAAATAAGTCAACACCACTTAGATTAAGGTTAACTAGGTTTAATTAGGGTTAAGAGAGGATTAGTGAGCTTAAGTGAGCTTTGACTTGGGTCAACCCAACCACACAAAAAAACAAAAGGGGTTGACCAAGTCATGGGCCCACTTTGACCAAGTCAACTTTCCCAATGACTTCTCGCTCGGTCAAAACCCGGATACGCCCCGGAACTGTGAAATTCTGAAACATACCGGAATTCGATGAAATTTTCGTGAGTGGCTTGGAATGGCACCAGGACACATAATATGCAGTTAGATTTTCAATCGGAGTCCTCAAACTCAGGATGATAGCTAACAGTCCAAAATTTTAGCGGTTCCGATCGAAAAACGAAAAAACTCAAAAACTGCCAGAATGCTCCAATGGTTACCAGAAGGCTAAAAGTGACACATATATAACATTCTCCCCCCCTTAGGAAATTTTGTCCTCAAAATAAATACAAGAACATCTAAGAAGGGAAAAGATGCGGATACGCGTCACGCATGGCGTCCTCGAGCTCCCAAGTGGCCTCGGCACCGGAACGGTGCTGCCATCGCACCTTGACCAGCTGGACGGTCTTGGTGCGGAGCCTCTTCTCGGCGGTCCAGGATCTCAATCGGCTGCTCGACGAATGACAAGTCCGGCTCGAAGACGAGCGGCTCGAACGGGATGACGTGAGCAGGATCGTGGACATAACGCCTCAGCTGCGAGACATGGAAGACGTCATGGGCCTGAGCCAACTGTGGGGGCAGAGCTATGCGATAGGCCACCTCCCCAACTCGCTCGAGGATGAGGAACGGCCCAATGAAACGCGGACTCAGCTTGCCCCACACACCGAAACGGAAGATGCCCTTCATCGGGGACACCTTCAAGAAGACATGGTCACCAACCTCGAAGGCGAGCTCACGGCGACGACGGTCGGCGTAGCACTTCTGACGACTCTGAGCGACTCGGATACGCTCGCGAATCGTCTTCACCATCTCTGAGGTCTGGTGAACGATCTCTGGTCCCTCCAACTGGCGCTCTCCGACCTCGTCCCAACATAAGGGGGACCTGCAGCTGCGGCCATAGAGCGCCTCGTAAGGAGCCATCCGGATACTCGAGTGGTAGCTGTTGTTGTAGGCAAACTCCACCAACGGAAGGTGCCTCTCCCAACTGGCCCCAAAATCGAGAACACAGGCTCGCAGCATGTCCTCAAGAGTCTGGATCGTCCTCTCCGACTGGCCGTCCGTCTGCGGATGAAACGCTGTACTGAAATGGAGGTTCGTACCAAGGGCGTGCTGGAGGCTACGCCAGAACCTCGAAGTAAAACGCGCGTCTCGATCGGAAATGATGCTGACGGGAGTGCCATGGAGACGAACAATCTCAGAGACAAATAACTGCGCCAGGGTGTCCAGAGAATCGGTGAGTCGGATGGGGAGGAAATGAGCAGACTTCGTCAGCCGGTCGACGATCACCCAGATGGCATCGCGACCCGAACGTGACCTCGGCAAACCCGAGACGAAGTCCATGGTGATCTGCTCCCACTTCCACTGAGGGATCTCAATGGACTGCAGCTTCCCCGCAGGGCGCTGATGCTCCGACTTCACCTGCTGGCATACTAGGCATCGGGCAACGAAACGGGCAATATCCGTCTTCATCCCGCGCCACCAGTAGCCACGACGAAGGCCCCTGTACATCTTCGTGCCACCAGGATGCACTGTGTACCTCGAACGATGGGCCTCGTCCAGAATCTTCCGCTTCAGCTCTGCGTCGTCGGGAATGCATACTCGGCCTCTGAATCGCAGGATCCCGTCCGCGCGAATCTGGTAGTCCGGACGCTCGCCCCGGGCGACGCCTTCAGAGAGGACTATAAAATGCGGATCCTGAGCCTGAGCCGTGCGGATATCGTCGAGAAGGACTGGCTGCACCACTAGCCTGGCCAAAAAGCCACCCGCAGGAGTCTCTCGAACACTGATCCAGCAAGCGGCCTCCTCCAGAAGCCTCCAACGACGGACAGCCATATGGGCGGCCATGCCCAAGGGCTGCCTACTGAGAGCATCTGGCACGACATTCGCCTTACCCGGATGGTAAGCGATGTCACAATCATAGTCCGTCAGGAACTCGACCCAACGTCTCTGACGCATGTTGAGCTCCGGCTGGGACTGCAAATATGTCAAGCTCTTATGATCGGTAAAGAGCTCGAACTCCTCTCCATAGAGGTAATGCCTCCACATCTTCAGCGCAAAGATGATCGCTGCCAACTCAAGGTCGTGGGTGGGGTAATTCTGCTCATGGGGCTTCAACTGACGCGACGCGTAAGCCACAACCTTACCGTGCTGCATCAGGACGCAACCCACACCCAACTGCGATGCATCGTGTAAACTGCGAACCCACCACTCCCAGACGGAAGGGTAAGAACTGGCGCTGAGGTGAGCCTTCGCTTCAACTCCTGGAAGCTCTCCTCGCAGGACGGGGACCACTCGAACCGGACATCCTTCCGAGTGAGGCGGGTAAGAGGAACGGCTATCTTCGAGAAACCCTCGACAAACCTCCTGTAATAACCCGCCAAGCCCAAGAAGCTCCGAATCTCTGTGGGGTTCGACGGTCGACGCCAATTCGACACGGCGAGCGTCTTCTCCGGGTCCACAGATATGCCCTCACCGGATCACATGGCCCAGAAAGGCCATACGCTCCAACCAGAACTCGCACTTGCTGAACTTGGCGAACAACTGATGTCTGGCCAAAGTCTCCAAGACAGTGCGAAGATGGTGAGCGTGCTCCTCAAGACTCCTCGAGTACACCAATATGTCATCGATGAATACTACCACAAAGGAGTCGAGGAAGGGCCGAAACACCCGGTTCATCAGATCCATGAAGGCCGCCGGCGCATTCGTCAACCCGAATGGCAGTACTCTGAACTCGTAGTGCCCATACCGGGTACGAAAGGCCGTCTTCGGAATGTCTGACTCCCGGATCTTCAGCTGGTAGTAGCCCAAGCGGAGATCGATCTTGGAAAAGACATGCGCTCCCTGGAGCTGGTCAAACAGATCGTCGATCCGCGGCAAGGGGTACTTGTTCTTTACTGTCCGCTTGTTCAGCTGCCTGTAATCGATACAAAGCCGCAGCGAACCGTCCTTCTTCCGGACGAACAGAACAGGGGCTCCCCACGGAGAAACACTCGGACGTGCGAAGCCCTTCTCCAGCAACTCCTCCAACTGCTCCTTGAGCACCCTCAGCTCTGCAGGGGCCATCCGGTACGGAGCTCTCAAAATCGGCTCGGTCCCCGGAATCAGATTGATCTCAAACTCGATCGCGCGATCCGGCGGTAATCCCGGAAGATCATCGGGGAAAACCTCGGGATACTCTGCCACGACCGGAGTCTGACTGATATCTGCCCGCAGCGGTGCATCCTCCTGAGCAATATACGCTAGAAAGCCCTCGCATCCTCCCTGAAGGAGTCTCCACGCCTGCATGGACGACACGAACCCCAAAGGGGCTACGTCACGATCGCCCACGAACTGGAAGGACCTCCGACCCGGAAGGTGGAAAGACACCGACTTGGCAAAACAGTCGATGCTGGCGTGACTAGCTGCAAGCCAATCCATTCCCAGGATGGCATCAAAGTCCGTCATCGCGAGCTCCACCAACTCCACTGGAAACTCATGCTCCGCAACCACCACCGTACACCCTCGGTACACAGAACGGAGGAGAATACGGTCTCCCACGGGTAATGATATCTCCAAGATAGCATCCAAAGGGGCGGACGCCACGCTCATCCGTCTCGCGAAAGCGGGAGACACGAACGAGTGTGTGGCTCCGGAATCAAACAACACATATGCAGGGAGCTGGGAGATCTGAACAATACCTCGGACCACGCTGCCTGATGCCTGAGCCTCCTCTGCCGAAAGCGCTGCCACTCGGCCCTGAACAAACTGCGGCTGAGGAGCAGGGGCACGCCTCGCCGGCTGCGCTGGCTGCCTCCTCTGGTCAGCTCGGCCACCCTGTGGCTGCTGCTGCTGACGCTGAGGCTGCTGCTGCGGCTGGCGCTGAGGCTGCTGCTGCTGCTGCGGAGGCAGCACGCGGGGTCGGCCAGCATCGGGGCAATTATACAAGATATGCCCGATGCGCTGACAGTGGTAACAGCGCCGCGTCTCTGGTCGCCTGGCCTGGACTGGCACTGCTGCGATGGGTGCTGGACCTCGCACTGGCACCACATCTGCTGGAGGAGAGGCAGCCGCTGACCGATCAAAGCGGGGCCTCTTCTTCTTGCGCTGTCCCTGGTCCTGGCTCCTGGGTGGTCTCTGATCTGCTGAAGGGGTCGAAACCCTCACGAGGATCCCGAGGTCTCGCTCGACTGTCTTCGCCCGCGACACCAAGTCAGAGTACCTCGTGAAAGCCTGGGAGGTGACGTGCACCCGAATGGCGCTGCTGAGACCAAGCTCGAATCGACGGCACCTCGTCTCCTCGTCCATCACCAAAGCTGGGGCGAATCTGGACAGCCTCGTGAAGCGCGTGGAGTAGTCAGCGACAGACATAGAGCCCTGCGTCAGCTGCTCAAACTCCTGCATCACTATCTGGCGCGTCGAGAACGGGAAGTACTCCTCCAAGAAATACCTCCGGAATCCCGCCCATGTAAGCTGCTCCACTCCCTCTGGGATGTCCACTGATCTAGTAGCCCACCAGTCGGCGGCGCTACCCTTCAGCATAAAAGTGGCCAGGGAGACTCGCTGGCGGTCGGTGCAAAGCATGGTCGAGAAGATCGCATCCACCTCCATCAACCATCGCTCTGGAGCAAGAGGATCCGCCGTCTGGCCCTGGAACTCGGGAGGGTGGAGCTTCAGAAAGGCTGCGAGGCCACTCTGCTGCACCCGCGCTGCAGCCTCTAGCCCCACCTCCCTCTCCTGGGGATCCTGAACTCTGACCGCCGGAACCACCACAGGGACTGGGGGTACGTCGGGTACCACAGGTGGATCTGCCACCAAGGGGACCTGCGGAACTGCCTCGCGGGCCGCCCGCAGCTCCTGAATCTCCCGTGCCTGATCTGCCAATACTCTGGTCTGGGCCTCCAGTGCCCTGGTCTGCGTCTCCACCAAATCTGCTATCCGCGCAAACGCGCGCTCCCAGGCAGGAGGCTCCTGCGCCGATCCTGGCCTCACGGCTGAGGACTCTCCAGTAGCATCCTCGCCTCTGGTAGGTCCGGAAACCTCCAAAGGTCGAGAGGGACCACGTCCGCGCCGTCCTCTGCGAGGAGGCATATCAGCAACCTAAGAAAACCAGACACTAGGATCAGAATACTCATATAGAAATCCTAGGACTCATCTCTACGAAAAAGAAGACAATTGGCTCTGACAGGACCAGGCTCTGATACCAACTTTTGTCACGCCCCAGGGCGGCCGTCCCCGGGACGCGGCAAGTGTATACATGATATCAGCAGTCTATACAGGAGATCAATAAAATACTCTAAACAACAACTAAAATGACAACACAGATAAAAGCAAGGCTGACATGATATATACACAGATAGCGGAAGCTAAAAGACTGAGTCTGTAATCCAAAAACATACTACAGACTCGATACATAATCATATGTCCTGTGAGAGCCAATATACACACATACATCCAAATACAATCCAAACTGGGTGCCCAAGCACGGAAATATATACATACAATCAAAAGGATGCTGATGGCCTCTAAAACTAGTGGGACGTGGCGCTACTCCGCTACTGGTGCAGTCTCTCGGGGAGCTCCTCCTTCAAGTCCGCCTCGGTAATCACTGGAGAAAAATATTATGCGAGGGGTGAGCCACACGCTCAGTGAATAGCGCAACCCATGCATCACAATTATATTAACCACAATAATCAAATCAAAAGCCTCAAAGTGGCAGGAACTACACAAATCCAGTGGGTCGCTACATCGCCGAACCACCACACCCTCACCCCTCAATAGGTGACATAGGATATTGGGACTTACAAGGCTGATAATCATCCATACACAAATCCAGTGGGTCGCCACATCGCCGGCCCACCACACCCTCACCCTCACCCCTCAATATGGTGACATAGGATATTGGGACTGACTAGGCTGTTGGTCACCCTTGGTCCACCGATAGTCTCTCCCCACTCCGTAGGCCGCTTGGCCACTCCCACATTCAGCACAGTCCGTCCCAAATCAGGAGGTGCCTACTGATGGGAGCCCTCCACGGGACAGCCTTTCTAACGCTGGGGCAGTCTCTACACGGATCCAACGAAGGGAACAGAACAGCCTATCCATACGCATATGATCCACTCGGATCCGCCGACAACACATCTCAACAACTCTAATGTCTTGAATTCTTCAGAATTCCTCCAGGGCGCATAACCAAGATGCGGGGAAATATATATTACAATAATATTGGGAAAAGAAACCTTGGGAGGGCACCATGAGGTCCCGATATAGGACATCCCGACAACCAAACAAGGAACACGGAGTACCCTAGCCCGGGTCTCAATGTTGACCTCGCAAGGCCCCTTAATATTCCCTAAGGCATGCTAAAATACCACAAGTTTGCATTTAATTTAATAAATTAAACTAATAGGACGCATGCATAGGTCGAGGCTTTCCTAGCATGAAAACATGGGGACAGGATGCATGGCTCTTACACATATCCTAAGGGTGCAAGTCCCTAACATACAAGGTCTAGGGTAGCATGCATACTACATATTAATCATGCTTGCATGGATTACATATTACACAAGTTAATATTAACTATGGTGCCCCAGAGGAGGACGGTATACGCCCAAGTGCATATAGCGCCTCCCTACTGGGTTGGATTGTCCCACTCACCAATACCCGGGTCGTCGCGCGACCGTCCGTCAAGATCTGCAAGACAGGGTAATCAACTCGGTGAGTAAAATACACAATTATACACAAAAATACACTAAAATACCCAACACTCGGAAAAACGTACATATGGCCCGTACGCACGCGAGTCTGAGCACCCCGACTCACCCAAATCCCCCCGGGCAGCCGTACGTACGGCCACCCGCCCCGGGCGCATAGCCGCGCCCCAGCCCGCGCGCCCAGACGCACTGCCGAGCCCCGGCCCGCACGCCCAGACACACCGTCGAGCCCCTGCCCGCACGCCCGGACACGCCGCACGCTCGGGCGCACGCACGCGCGCACCGCGCCACCAGCCCCCCGGGCGCACCCGCGAGCACCGCGCTGCCTGCCCGACCCTACCACCTCCCAACGGCCACCAATGGCCACCAACAGCCACCCAACATCCCCCAAACCACCAAGCACACCATTGACACCCAAAACACATCCTACTCAAGCATCTAAACAAGAAAGGAAGGAAAGAAAGCTTACCCTAGGAGAGGAAGAGAAGGGGAGGAAGAACGGGTGCTCTTCGCGCACCGAAACACCACCTCCAAGGCCCCCACCACCAAGATCTCCAACTCAGCCTAAGAGGGCTGAAATCAGAGGAGAAAAGAGGGTATTAGAGGGGGTCACACACGTGGGAACTCGAATCCGAGACCACCGGAAGGTAGATCGGGAGCTCACCTATCTTTTCTCTTCTTAGGGTTTTTGGTTTCAAGCACCCTAGCTAGGTCATATGGAGGTTTTAAAGAGAGGGAGAGAGAGAGAAAAATTTGGAGAAGATGATGAATAGGAGGGAATTTGTCTTGGTCGTGGGATTTCTTTATACTCACACCCACTCCACACACCCTCACACCCTCAATTAGATTAGCCCTAATTAGGTTTAGGCTAGGATTAGGGAGGTTTAAGTGAGCTTTGACTTGGGTCAACCCATCCACACTAGAAAACAAAGGGGGTTGACCAAGTCATGGGCCCACTTTGACCAAGTCAAGTCTCCCAATGACTTCTCGCTCAGTCAAAACCCGGATACGCTTCAGAACTGTGAAATTCTGAAACGTTACCGGAATTCGATGAAATTTTCGTGAGTGGCTTGGAATGGCACCAGGACACATAATATGCAGTTAGATTTTCAATCGGAGCCCTCAAACTCAGGGTGATAGCTAAAAGCCCAAAATTTTAGCGGTTCCGATCGAAAAACGAAAAAAACTGAAAAACTGCTAGAATGATCCAATGGTTACCAGAAGGTAAAAAGTAACACATATATAACACCACACCCCGTCCATCAGATGAGACCAATGGCATTAACAGACAACTGCTACCAGACACTCCACCAACTACTGCAGACCTGCCAGATCTTCCATCAATCGAGATACCACCAAAGTCCTCACATCCAGTGCACAATTAGACGTCATACACTCCATAATTCTCACGTCCAATTTCAGGTGAGGTTCGAGCTACTATATCCTTGTCTGATGTTCCTGTGCACGGGATTCCAATTACGCCACTATTTTTGTGTATGTTTGCAGCATTTGTGGTGTTTGTTGGACTTATTTTCATTTTACTATTAGTCGCTTATCTGCATTATTGATCTGATGCAGGGGTTGGGACAATCTTCCAAACTGATTACTTTTATTTTTGTGATGCCCACTAGTTAGTTTATGGGTCAATTTGTGGATTGTTCAGTATGTATGGATGTCTAAACACCACATTATATTAATTCAGGATGCTAATTTTGTCATAACATCAACAGTAGAGGTTGTGAATGTGAATATGAACATATGTGATGCAGCGTACAAATACGCTCTTCTACTAATTCGATTGAAGATGGGAATTCGCAGTCTCCAACGGCGCTATTGATTCTTCACGAGAAGAATGCCAGGGGCGTTGGGCTTCAATGACCTGTTGATTTCTGACGAAATACCAGATGAATGAGAACTCTATGTAGATGTTATCCTCCTAGGATAACAAAATACAGTAGATAAAATAAACAAACTTTAATAATCAATAATCTGAATTCATAATATGATTTATAAGTCTATTTATAGGACAGAGAATCCTTAACAGATTAGGATCTTAATTGCTTATCTAAATTTGTTAAATAGAATTTTAATAGATTTTCTAAATCTGAAATCACAAAGAAATTCATATGTAATCCTAACTAATAAATCACAAACAAATTTCATATATATGCTAACTAATATTCAAATTCGAATTCAAATAATTATTTGAAATTCAAATTTAAATATAGTAACTAAAACAAATAAAATAAATACTAACAAACTCTAAAACTGCCAAAAAAAGTAAAAATAATAAAAATTATAAATCATCTATAATTATCCATTTGATGGTCCTCAATGGCAATCGAACAGTCTATGATCGTGCTGCATCATTTGATACCAACTGATGCAGTGTACGAATACTCTCTTCTGCTAATTCGATCGACGATTCGAAGTCACAGTCTCCAACGGCGCTATTATTTCTTCACGAGAAGAATGCCAAGGGCGTTGGGCTTCAATGTCCTGTTGATTTCTGATGAAATATCAGATGATTGGGAACTCTATGTAGATGTTAATCCTCCTAGGATAACAAAATACAGTAGATAAAATAAACAAACTTTAATAATCAATAATCTGAATTCATAATATGATTTACAAGTCTATTTATAGGGCAGAGAATCCTAACATATTAGGATCTTAACTGCTTATCTAAATTTGCTAAATAGAGTTTAACAGATTTTCTAAATCTGAAAATCACAAAGAAATTCATATCTAATCCTAACTAATAAATCACAAACAAACTTCATATCTATCCTAACTAATATTCAAAATCGAATTCAAATAATTATTTGAAATTCAAATCTAAATATAGTAAATAAAACAAATAAAATAAATCCTAACAAGCTCTAAAACAGCCAAAAATAGTAAAAATAATAAAAATTGTAAATCATCAATATTTGTCCATTTGATGGTCCTCAATGCCAATCGAACGGTCCATGATCGTGCTGCATCATTCTCCCCAGGTTTAAGAGAATTCGTCCTCGAACTCAAATCCTCATCGGTAAAACTGTCACCATGAACTTCATATATGGATTTCTTACAAACAACGAATCTTTTAGGATGTCGCATAAAATCCATCCAATCGAACCAATGCTCACGAATCCAACTTTCAAGTAATAATCTCCTGAGAAGGGGTGATGGATGAGGAAAAATGAAGGATGGAAAGAATGAATCAACAAAATGATGGTAGAGTGGGTTAAATGTTTCATGTGATAGCTTTTCCTATGGTGAAGAGGTATGAGTGACTTGAAAGGGGTCTAGCGGGAAAGATTTGGATGAAGCTCCAGCCACGTAAAATATGTGGGTGTTAATGATTTTGGTGGTGGAAAGCTATGATGAGAGGCAGTAGAGAAAGACAGGAAGTGATCACTGTTACCAAATATTTGAGGGGAACTCTGGGACTCCATGTCCTCCGTCTCTTCATCGAAGACAGGTGGAAGGTCTGTTTCCTCGATCTCTGCATGAAAGATATGTTGAAGTCTCGCATCCTCAATCTCTTCATCAAAGATAGGTGGAAAGTTCTCCTCTTCAATCTCTTCATCTTCATCGAAGATAGGTTTTGCCTCTTCAATCTCTTCATCTTCATATTCATTGAAGATAGATGGACAGATCGTCTCTTCAAACGGATTATTGAAATCACTATCAATAGAATCATCCACTTCAGATAGCGCGGTTGGAGATCGTGGGGCTGGCGATCGAGGTCGTTGAGTTGGAGATCGCTCATGACGTTGCATAAACGCCATCATCACCTCCATCTGTCATGTAAGTGCTTCAATTTTTTAATCCATGCGCTCCTGTTAGCTGTTGCGATGGCCTGCTGGTGCTCTTCACGATCATAGGCATCGCCAAGAGGACGTCTTCTCGGCAGGCATGTTCGCTCCTTTTCTTTTTCCTTTTTTTTCTTTTATTTGGAAAAATGAGATGGATCATAGTTTACCTCGATGGATCAATAAGGCTCTGATACCAACTGATGCAGCGTACGAATACGCTCTTCTGCTAATTCGATCGACGATGCGAATTCGCAGTTGATTCTTTACGAGAAGAATGCCAGGGGCGTTGGGCTTGAATGACCTGTTGATTTATGACAAAATACCAGATGATTGGGAACTCTATGTACATATTAATCCTCCTAGGATAATAAAATACAGTAGATAAAATAAACAAACTTTAATAATCAGTAATCTGAATTCATAATATGATTTACAAGTCTATTTATAGGGTAGAGAATCCTTAACAAATTAGGATCTTAACTGCCTATCTAAATTTGTTAAATAGAATTTTAACAGATTTTTTAAATCTAAAAATCACAAAGAAATTCATATCTAATCCTAACTAATAAATCACAAACAAACTTCATATCTATCCTAACTAATATTCAAATTCGAATTCAAATAATTATTTGAAATTCAAATCTAAATATAGTAACTAAAACAAATAAAATAAATCCTAACAAACTCTAAAACTACCAAAAATAGTAAAAATAATAAAAATTGTAAATCATCTATAATTGTCCATTTGATGGTCCTCAATGCCAATCAAACGGTCCACGATCGTGCTGCATCAATATGCATGTATGTTTGTTATGTTGTCATTGTTGTCTAGTAGTCTATATTTTAGACTTCTTAATACATGACGTATATGTGTTATTATGTGTGTGATCATGAAATTTATATATATGTTAACCTTTCATAACAGGAATCTCATAGTTCCAATTGTTATATTATTGCATTCACCAACTTTCATGTTGACCATGGTTTCCCAGATGAGAAGAAATGTACTCAATGTTAAGTGGTTGATTAATGTGAGTGTGCATGTGTTTTGCTAATTCCACTTTGCAATGTAATGATATACTGTCTATTTGCAATTATTACTACTTATTAGGTTAGTTGTGTATAAATTATTGTAATTTATATAATTAACCGGTTTATATAAAAGTAAAATACACAACATAGAGGTATAATTTTATAATGGATCCTATTATAAGTTACATGCAAATATATATAACACATATAAGAAAATTAAATGAAGCAATATATAAGTGGGCTAGGGTTATTTGGTACAACAACAAGATTGGCAATATATATTGTGTAATAAGTCTCAGTCAATTTTATAGACAAACAATGATTAACATTTTAATTTATTACTATTTCTGACCAACCGATTGAGTAAATTTAATTAAATTACCCAATAATTGAAATCACTACAAAGCAATTGGAATTACCACTAATCATAGATAGAGTAGTCGTAAAAAATATTTGAAGGCCCACCATAAAATATTACATAAGATGGACGGTTTAGATTTAATTGTTACACTCATCATGGATTGATTGATATATATCTATCAACTATACCAAACAACAACTTATATGCCAGGGGTAAAGTTGATATTTTGAAAATAATAACTCATTATCTACTCCTTATTAACTATTTATCCACAATTTATTTTGGGTCAACCAAACACCAAAAATCTAAAAATTTTACGTTTCCCAATAAGAATAATAGAAAATACAACCAAACATAGATATATTTATTTTTCCAAACACGATTATCTATCCCAGTATAACTATCAGGGCTGAATAAAGCAATGTCACTTCCCAAATGGGAGGAAAAGGTGTTTGGAAACATAGAATACCTAGGGATAAAGTATGCCATAATAAATTGATATAAAGTGGTATATGAATCCCAACCAACTCCTGAAATTAATGTTATCATAAGTTATTCCACCCAAAAAATACGTGGGCCCACTGTCAAATCAACTATCATCACCTCTTATAAATCACCTGTCAATAGGGGTGGTAAATGAGACGAATGAGCCGAGCTTTGACCTGCTCAGACTTGGCTCGTTTAGTATCAAGCTTGGCTCGGCTCGTTTAGTATCAAGCTTGGCTCGGCTCGGGACCAAGCTTTATTTTGTGTTCAAGCTCTACTCATTGGGCTCTTGAAAAGCTCGGTTGAAGCTCGGCTCAGCTCGTTTGTTAAACAAGCTAAGCCGAAGCTCGAATCAAGGCTTGGCTCGGGCTCGTTTAGCTAAAAAAAAACCTTGTTTAGCATTTGAGAAGTCACATTTCACAAATCACAACACCTTATACATGTGAAAGTAACATAATCTCAGGCTCGGGCTCAGCTCGTTCCCATTTTTTCTGTTAAGTAAATGAGCTCATCTAGGCTCGGACTCGGCTCGGCTCTGCTCGGCTCGGCTCGTTTACAAACCGAGCTTTAAAAATTGTTCAAGCTCGGCTCGTTTGTCTAATCGAACGAGCCTGAACGAGCTTTAACCAAGCCGAGCTTGAGCTGCTCGGTTGGTTTACTATCATTATTTTTTCACCTTTTATAAATCATTATCTATACTTTATTCACATTTTACCCAAACAATAAAATATTTATTCTTACGTTAACCAACGAGAATAAGTCAAAGCACAACCAAACACAAAATCATTTTATCCTCACTTATGCCAGAATAAATGTATACCCAAGAATAAGTCATATTCCCATTCCAAACGGGGGCTTAGAGATTAAAACAACAGTATCCGTAGACACAAGACCGGATCACACAAAACTAGGTTGTTCCTATAAAACCAGCCTATGGTATCCAGAAAGGAAAATTTGACATAATTACACCCGGGTGTGTTTGTGCCGAATAAAAGCGAGGGAAAGTGTTTCTTTTCATCATTTAAAAATTTAATGTTCGTGTTAAATAATGGAAAAAAAAATTTAAAACTTCCTCTCAACTATTTTGTCTTACTAGAAAAAATGGTTAAATGTTTTTTTTTTCACATATGAGAATTTTAGAGAAAATGATGTAAAATTTTTCTATCACAAGCACAAACATCATAAAAATTGGTTAAATGAAAAATATTTTACTTTCCATCACTTTCCCTTTTATTCAAATTTACTCACCTTAAGAAAGAAAAAATTCAATTTGTAACTTTTCTACAGCACGCAACATGGTCCAACTGGGGTCAGCGGAATTTTATAGTTGTTCTATGTATTCTCTTATATTCTCACTTTTGTTATAATAAATAAAAACGGCGAATGCAATATTCTATATTTTTCCAAAAAAAAAATCACCCTAAAAAATAAAATAAAAAAACTGATGATAAGGTATTGTAGACATTTTTAATGGAAAATGATATGTCCAGTCCTATTGTATCAATTTACAGTGTACACCATTTTTTTTTAATTATACACTATCATATTGAATTACATACTATCAAGCCTGTCAATCGGACGAATACGGATCGGATAGGCCTATATTCGTATCCGTATTCGAACTAGATATATGAAAAAATATCCGTATCCGATATCTGACGGATATTGAAATGAAATATCCAAGGGCGGACCGACGTTAGGGCGAGTGGGGGCAGCTGCCCCCACTCAGATTTTTTTTTTTAATTTATAAATAGCCCCCCACTCAGATTTTTTTTTTAATTTATATATAGCCAAAATGACTTAATCACCCTAACTGATTTTTAAAATTACCCAAAACATCCTAACTTCAATCTTCAAGTGACTTAAGTCCAAGGTCCACCAAAATATTTTTGAAAATGATCCACAGCTGTCCAATCCAATGCACCCAAGTAAGTCCTCTTCGTCCCAACTCAACAGCACCCCCAAATTGTGAATCCAATGAAAGATTGTGTTCTTCATTAATCACACCACCCTCTGGTCTCCCAGGGCAGCCACCCGTCGGTCTCCCCGTGCCCGCGCGCCACCGCCCCTCGTCTCCCCGTGCGGCCGCGCTGGTAAGTCTCCAAATCTCTCTCTCTCTCTCTATAGTGATTTTTAAACGAGGGTTTATATATTTGGAAGAATATAAACGGTGGTTTAAAAAAAAAGAAAAAAAAAAGAAGAGGAAGATCGTATCTTTTTCCATGTAATTGATTATGATCCGAATTTGAATTGACGAATTTGTAAAACTTATGCTGATTAGTGATTACAGATTTATAGGTTTTATTGGGCTCCTTTATTAATATATTGATTTAGGGTTTAGTAAGGTTTTAATTAAATTTTTTTTGTTGGTTGGGATTGGGATCCGAACAATGGATGTCTGATAAACCCCAAATAAGAATAGAAAATAGGAATTGGGACAAGATTTGTATTTATTATGTTTGGTTGCCAAAAAAAAAAAAGATGGTATGAGCTTTTCTTTCTTCTTTTACATTTTTATTGTCTTAATCGCATTATATCTTTTTTTATTGTTTGATTAAAATCTGAATATTATAAATATTTATGTCTTTTTTTAAACAGTTATGGATAAATACTTGAAAAGAAAGTCAAATTTTGATTCGTCGCATCCTTCAGAAAGAGATGATAATTCATCAAAACAAAGTCGTGTAGAAAACAAAGTCGATGCTATCATTCAACGCTTCCAAAGCATGAAAACTCGTCAGGGTTAATTGTAAAGATGCCAAACAGAAAATTTGTTGGAAATGTAGATCACATATTATATTTTTTCGTAATCTTGAACTAATGTAAAGGGTGGTGTAACTAGTCAATTTTTTGTACACACCTTATAGTTCTAGTTTAATTATTGTAAAAGGTGTAATTAGTCTCCTTTTTTTTGTATACACCTTAGATACCTTGCCTTGATCCTCTTTTGTACTTCGTGAATATATTGTTATATTATATGGATTTGTTGAAATTATAAATGAGCTTCAATGACTTTAATTTTTGTCTTTGAATTATTGTGAAGAGTGTAATTATTATTATTATTATTATTATTATTATTATTATTATTATTATTATTATTATTATTTGTACATCCCTTGTAATTTCATGTTCTTAAAAAAAAAATTTAAAGAGTGTGGTTGAAAGTCGCCCCCCCTAAAGTGAATTTCTAGCTTCGCCACTGGAAGTATCCGTATTCGATCTAAAAATCCGGATTCGGATACAAATAATTATTCAAGATATCCAAAAATTCAAAATGAACATTAAATTATTCCAATATCCAAAAATAAAAATCATATATTTAATAATTGAAATATGTAAAAAATATAATAATGAACTAATATAAAACATAAAATTGGAAATATATACATTAAACATTACATGCTTTAGAGTAAAATAAAAAATAAAAACTCATGTTAATCCTAATATAAATAATTAATTAATTAATTAATAATAAAATAATATTTTTGGATACGGATATTTTGATACGGATAATTTTTACAGATACGGATTTTTTGGATATTGGATATTTTCTGAATTTTCGGATACGGATACGGATTCGAATCAGATATGGATTTTTTTTTGAATAATTGACAGGCTTACATACTATTATATTAAATGAATTATATACTGAGATACAATAGTATATCTTTTTTCACATAAAAAATAAATAAATAAATTTATATGTATATGAGATAGTATAGTATATACTATATTAAGATTGTAAAATAAACTATAAAATAGATAGAGTGTGTTGTGCCTGTGTCATTTTGGAGCGCTCTGTTTGGAAATTTGGGTACATAAATTTTTTTCCTAAGTTATGTATTCCCAATTTACCGTTTGGATTTGATTTTGTAAAAATCCAAGATGAAGAGGTTAAATTCTGATTTTATTATGAGACGTCCAGTTTTGAGTTAGCTTTCGTTTGGAAGTGGAATTAGATCAACTGGATTCTTGTAGTAAAAGTTATGGGTATTCTTCCAAGTATACCCCGGGGATGGAAATTCTGGCTGCAGCCCTGCTCTGTGTTTGGCTCTAAATTCAGAATAGCTGGAGAGGTTATTTGCTCTTATCATAAACATGAAAGTTGTAGATAATCTTCTTAGCTTTCCATCGGTTTTGGAATTGAGCCATTCGGAGCTATATCGAGGAAGTTATGGCTGTTCCAGTGAAGCTTGCGCAGAATTTCAAGTGAAAGGGTGTCTATGTCATTTCCTTGATATTTTTTGATAAATACCTCTCTCTCTCTCTCTCCCCCTCTCACTCCCTCGTCAACGACTTCATCTGAGGCTCTCTCTTTCACCTCTTCAAGCCCCCCAAGTGTTTGATGATTTTTCCCAAAGAGATGAAGTGAAGGATGAGGTGAAGGAAGAAGAGAGGTTGGTTTTGTGTTGATGTTGTTTGTTCCCCTCTATCTCTAGCTCCCTTTTCCATGCTTCCCCCCCCCCCCTGTTTTGGCTGAAGAGGAGGCTGAGGAGGCTGAGTGGAGGTGGTGGTGGTGGTGGTTCCGGGTGGCGGCGTTTCGGTGCGCGAAGGGCCCCGAGCATCCCCCTTTCTTTTCCCTCCCAAGGTGAGCTCCTCCTCTTCTTTTCTTGGTTTCTTAGCTTGGGGGGTTGATTGGAAGGTCATGCATGGTGGCTAGGTAGGTTGGGGTGTGTGGGAGGGGTTAGAAGGGGTTAAAAGGGGGTTAAGAGGGCTTGGGCGCGGTCTGGGCGTCGTTTGCGCGCGGGCGCGCGCGGGCGCGCGCGCAGTCGGGCGCAGGCGGGCGCAGTCGGGCGCGCAGGCGCGCGCGGGCGCGTGCGCGCGAGTGCGCGGGTGCGCGCGGAGCGGGCGCGCGGGTGCGCGCGGGTGCAGGCGTGAGCGGGGGTGCCAGCGCGGGTGCGCGCGGGGGCGCGCGGGCGCGCGCGGGCGTGCGCGCGAGCGTGCGCGCGCGCGGGCGGGGCGCTGGGCAGGGCGCCTGGGCGCTGGGCTGGGGACCAGTGCGCGCGCGCGCGTGCGTGCGCGTGCGTGCGCGTGCTGGGGCGTGCTGGGGCAGTGCGCGGGGTGCTGCCCGGGGGGGCGCGGGCTGAACGCGCGGTGCGCGTGGGCGCGCGCGAGCGTGCGCATGCGTGCGGGTGCGCGTCTGGGCGCGCGGGCAGGCGCGCGGCAGTGCGCCGATGATGCCGGGGTGTGTGCGTGCGTGCGCATTCGTGCGTGCGCATGCGGGGGGCCATGCTTATGGCTGCCCGAAGGTTCGGGTAGGTGTCGGGGCACTCGGACTCGCGTGCGTACGCGCGTGCTCGCATGCGTGCGAGCCCGTATGCATGCTTATCCGAGTTTTGGGTATTTCTAATCATTTTTCTATGTAAATTGTGTTGTTTCTCACCCTGTTCGATGCCCCTACCTTGCAGATCTCGTCGGATGGGATGCGCGAGGTCCCGGATCGAAAGGTGAGTGGTTTGATTCCAGTCCCCCCCCCTCTCTAGGGATGCGCTCGACCCGCGTAGACGCGCGTCGCGCATCGAGGGGTTCCCCTAATTAATATGTAGATGTTTTGCATGCTAGGGATATACATCCATGTATCGTGTATAGAGGTCGTACATGCCTGGGCACCGGGTCATGTACTTAAAAAGCCTTGATCTATGCATGATCGATATGATGTATCCATGCCACCTTAGACCTTGTATGCTAGGGATACGCACCCTTATTCCATGTATAGCGGCCTATGCATGCCTAGACACCTAGCCCTGAACCTATGCATGCTCCCATTTAGTTTAATTTATTTAAATTATGATGGGATGATGTTATTATATTGTTGTAAGCATGCCTTAGAGAATATTATAACCTTGGGGTTATGATATATGCTTCCCCGCATCTTAGTTATGCGCCCTGGAGGAATTCTGATGAATTCATGCCATTGTAGAGAATATTATAACCCTGTTGTTATAATATATGTTTCCCCGCATCTTGGTTATGCGCCCTGGAGGAATTCTGAAGAATTCAAGACATTAGAGTTGTTGAGATGTGTTGTCAGCGGATCCGAGTGGATCATATGCGATGGATAGGCTGTTCTGTTCCCTTCGTTGGATCCGTGTAGAGACTACCTCAGCGTTAGACAGGTTGTCCCGTGCAGGGGCTCCCCCTAGTAGGCGCCTCCTGATCTGGTAGAAGGACTGCGCTGAACACGGGAGTGGCCAAACGACCTACGGAGTGAGGAGAGACTATCGGTGGACCAAGGGTGACCAACAGCCTAGTCAGTCCCAAGAGCCTAGGTCACCTGTTGAGAGGTGAGGGTGAGGGTATGGTGGGCCGGCGATGCGACGACCCACAGGTTTGTGTAAGGATGATTATCAGCTTGTTAGTCCCAATATCCTATGTCACCCATTGGAGGGTGAGGGTGAGGGTGTGGTGGGTCGTCGATGTAGCGACCTACCGAATTGTATAGTTGGTGCTATTCACCGAGTGTGTGGCACCCCCCCTCGTTTTCCTCTCCTTCAGTGTTGTAATTGTTTTCCATTGGGTTCGCTTGCGAACATGGAATGATTACTCCCAATGATTGTCCGAATTGAAGAGGCCGGGTTGTAGCTGTCCTGACAAAGGGCTCCCATCCGTAGGTACCACCGATGCAGTCGGAGGGGTACTGATCGTGGGAGTACGCCAGGTAGTGGCTACCCGGAAGAGGGTTAACGAATGATGTCGCGAGTGTGGAATCGTTCTCCCTTCATTTGATCCGTGTAGCACAGCCCCGGCGTTAGACAGGCTATCCTGTAACAGGTAAGCTACGGAGCGGGGAGAGGCTACCGGTGGACCAGGGGAGTAGAGCTGTCTAAGTCTCTTCCCAAAGTCCCAATATGTCTCCTTTCAGGAGTGAGGGTGTGGATGAGGCGAAGACGCGTCGCCTCGTGACCCGTTCGTAGTTCGACCGTTCCTATAGTTGTTGGGTCCGGTCTCGTGATCGATGTTGAGGGACATCGTTGGGTAGATATCTCGATAGAGATGATCCAATAGTGTGCGGACCAGTAATCCCGGGTCTTAATGACCGACGGTATGGTCCCTTTTCCAAGGTGATATCTCGATGGAGATGATCTAGTAGTGTTGAGTAGACTAGTAAGTCCGGGTCTCTTCGACCGACGGCATGGTCTCTGGACCAGTAAATCCGGGTCTCTTCGACTGACGGTATGGTCTCTCCCCATAAGTCCCAAGAGCCTCCCTCCGGGAGTGAGGGTAAGGGTGAGGTTGGTCGCGCCGCCGCGTGACCCAGTGATCTTTGGGTTTCTACCCATGTTTTCCCTTGAAGAAGGGAACTGATTATTTATTTACCTGTAGATGGTGATTGGTTTCCAGCCACTCACTGAGCTTGTAGCTCACCCCTCGCATACTGTTTCTTTTCAGGGGCAGTGTTGGGCGTGGAGCTGGAGCTTCCTGTGGCGTGGTCTCATGGGCGATGGAGCGTTCTTCCAGTGGATGGCGAGTGCGAGGCTGTCAGCAGTCCTAGAGTCAGTGGTTATATTGTAAATCGTGCATGTGGCACAGGTTGTATTTTCTTTGGACTAGACTTGGCTTCCACAGGACATTGATTGTGTATTCGGGTCTGTAATAATATTTTTGAATTACAGACATTGTTTATATATTATGCTTCCGCTTTTCAGTCAGTTATCATTATCTTGCTTTGCAGCCTTGTGTATTGTTGTTGGTGTCTTTATTGACCTCAGGTATTGATAGCTGATATTATTTATTTATTATTGCCACGTCTCGGGGACGCCTGGGGCGTGACAATAAAGGTGGTATCAGAGCCTGGTCCTGTCAGAGCCTAAGTCTAGTCGTATAGATGATGAGTCGTAGGATTGTCATCCGAGTCCTCTTGTGTTAGAGGTTATCTTAGGTTGCTGACATGCCTCCTCGCATCCGTTGACATGGACGTGACCCCCCTGGACCCACCCTTAAGTTGTCGACTGGGTCGACTGGGTAGGGTCAGTTGTTAGATCTCTTGTGTGGGATTAAGGCTGGGGTAGGAGATTTATGCCCAGTAGTGTGATGGTGATGAATTGGTTGCAATTTCCAAGGTATAGATTGCGGCTCGATAAATGGAGCTCTTTCCCGTGCGTCGGTATCGCTAGTAACCATGGAGTTCGCGTGCGGCGCTTGTGTAAAGTGTTGAGGATGTGGCGTGTTGCTCATTAAGGGATGATGTCTTCTTCTAGACTTCCTACTACGGATTAAGGGGCCTTGCAGGGTCAGCGTTGAGACCCGGGCTAGGGTACTCCGTGTTCCTTGTTTGGTTGTCGGGGTATCCTATATCAGGACCTCATGGTGCCTTGTCGAGGTTTCTTTTCCCAGTCAAGGACTACCTTAGAAGCATCAAATTGATGGTGGATTTTTCCCTCTCACTTGGAAGGTGCTGTAGCGAGTGGTGACGCGTACGATCGGGATTGGGTGCGTCCTATTGCAGCTTAGTGGGCGATCGCTATGGACTGGGTTTCATAGTGGCATCTGGAGTCGCCTCGATATGTCATTGTGCATTGTAGCTGCCCGGTTGAGGCCAGAGCCCTGTGAGGTGCTCTCAGCTGCTGTGCTTGTTGGTGCGCCCATATGGCAGATATAGCGGGCTTGGGAGGCTACCAGGTATGTTATATATGTGTCACTTTTAACCTGTTGGTAACCGTTAGAGCGCCCTGGCGGTTTTTAAAATTTTTAGGGTTTTCGATCGGAACCGCTTATTTTCAGACTGTTAGCTATCGTCTGAGCTAGAGGACTCCGATTGGAAATCTGACTGCATATTTGGTGTCCTGGCGCCATTTCTGACCTCCCACGAAAATTTCATTGAATTCCGGCATCGTTTGCAAAAATTTTCCAGTTCCGGGGCGTATCCGGGTTTTTAAGTCGCGCTCTACTTAAAAGAAATCAAAAATCACCTCGTCACTATTCATCGTCTCTCCCGTCGAGATTTCTCTCTCCCCTCCTCCGTTTTTCTTCCGTTCAAGCCCCCTAGACCCCTCGAAATCGAAAACCCAAAGCACGGGAAGTGTAGATCGGGTCCCGATCTACACACCGGTGTCTTCAAATCCGAATTCCGACGACTTTAGCCTCCCCGACCTCCCCTCTCTCTCCTCTGTTTTGGCCCATTTTGGTGGTGGAGCTAGATCGGGGCGTGAGAAGGCTTTTGGGAAGGGTTTCGGCGCGTGGAGAGCGTCCGGACTTCGCTCCCTCCCCTCGGTAAGCCTTCTTTCCCTCCTTTTTCTTGCTTAGATGAATGGTAGGGAGGGGTTTTTGTGATTGGGGGTGGTTGGCGGCTGTGGGGGTCGTCGGAGGGTGGTCGGAGGCGGTTGGAGGTGGTCGGGGCAGTGGGAGGGGTGGTTGGAGGTGCTCGGCAGGTGGGGACGCTGTCCCGGGCAGCAGGCATGCGGCGGCAGCAGCCCAGGCCGCGCGTAGGCTGGGCGCGTGCAGGGATGCGCGCGTGCGCGCGCGGGCGTGCGTGCGCGCGGCAGGCGCGCGGGCGTGCGCGGGTCGGGGGCTGGCAGTCGGGGTCGTGCTGATGTGCCGGTTGGAGGTGCTGGCAGGGCGGACTGGCGGGCTGGTGGCCTCGGGCAGCTCGGGCACGAAGTGCTGGTCGCGCTGGTCTGGGCGCGAGGAGGTGGTGGCCACGGTGCTGTGCCGCGCGCGAGGAGGTGCTGGCCGAGGTGCTAGGTGCGCGCGGAGGTGCTGCTGGACGCGCGAGGTGCGCGCGGAGGTGCTGCCGGAGGTGCTGGACGCGCGAGGTGCGCGCGGAGGGGTGGCGGAGGTGCGCGCGGGGTGCGCGCGGGGCGAGGAGGCGTGCGCGAGGCGTGCGCGGGTCGCGGCAAGGCTGGGATGGTGTGCGCGGGGGCGAGGCGCCGCGCGCGGGGGCGTGCGGGGTGCTCGCGGGCCAGCGCACGGCGTGCGGGGCGCGTGCGGGCTGCCGCGGCTGGGCTCGGTGGACGCGCGGGGCCCCGGGCGGTGCGCGGAGTGCGTGGGCTGAGGCGCGGCGGTGCACCCGGGTGGTTGCCGAGGCCGTGCGGGCGGTTGCCGAGGCCGCGGGTGCTTGCCGAGGCCGCGGGTGGTTGCCGGAAGGGGTGCTGAATGTTGTTTGGGGATGTTGTGTATTTAATTGCGGGTGTTGTGTATTTTTGGGATAATTGTGGATTTATTCTAACCAGTTAATACCCTGTCTTGCAGATCTTGACGGGCGGTCGCACGACGACCCCGATTCTGGTGAGTGGGACAATCCAACCCAGTAGAGAGGCGTTGTACGCACTTGGGGCGTATACCGACCTCTCCTGGGGCGTCGTGGATAAATATTAACCTGTAATAATATGTAATCCATGCTTGTGTGAATTATGTGTAGAATGCATGTTACCCTAGGCTTTTCTGTTAGGGACTTGCACCCTTAGGATATGCGTATGAGCCATGCAGCATGTCCCCTGTTTACATGCTAGGAAACCCGGCCTATGCATGCGTCCTACTAGTTTTATTTATTAAATTAAATGCTGGTATCTGTTAGATCGCATGCCTTAGGATAATATTATAGGGAGGAGCCTTGCGAGGTCAACGCTGAGACCCGTGTTAGGGTACTCCGTGTTCCTTGTTTGGTTGTCGGGATGTCCTGTATCGGGACCTCAGGCTGCCCTCCCAAGGTTTCTAGTCCCAATAATATTATAAGTAATGTTGTATGATTAGTATGATTATTAGCATGAGTAGTGAATATTATAGGGGAGGGACCTTGCGAGGACAGCGGTGAGACCCGTGTTAGGGTACTCCGTGTTCCTTGTTTGGTTGTCGGGGTATCCTATAACGGGAACTCACGCCGCCCTCCCGAGTTTCTTTCCCCCAGTGATATTCCAACACTGCTTTTGATTGTACATGTTCCCCGCATCGTGGAGATGCACCTGGTTGAATTCAGAGGAATTCATGACATTTGAGTTGTAATGATATGTAGTTGGCGGATCCGAGTGGATCATATGCGTATGGATAGGCTGTTCTGTTCCCTGCGTTGGATTCGGTAGAGGCTATCCCCCAGCGTTAGACAGGGCCTTCCTGACAGAGGGCTCCCATCAGTAGGCACCTCCTGATTTGGTGACGGACTGTGCTGAATGTGGGAGTAGACCAGGCGGCCTACGGAGTGGAGGGAGAAACTATCGGTGGACTAAGGGTGACCAACAGCCTAGTCAGTCCCAAAATCCTATGTCACCCGTGGTAGGGTGAGGGTGAGGGTGTGGTGGGTTGGCGATGAGCGACCTGCTGGATTTGTGAATGGATGATTATCAGTCCCAAAATCCTATGTCACCCATGGATGGGTGAGGGTGAGGGTGTGGTGGTTCGGCGAAGTACGAACCACTGGATTTGTGTTGTTATGTATTGATGGTTGGATAAAATAATGGAATATTGGTAAATATTGTCTGTGATGCGTGGGTTGTGCTGTTCACTGAGCGTGTGGCTCACCCCTCGCACATGTTTTTCCCCAGTGGTCACTGAGCCTGAGCTGGAGCCGGAGCAGCAGTTGGAGCTTTCCGAGGGATTTCTTCAGTAGCGGAGCAGCGCTACGTCCGCGAGTACCAGAGGCTATCAGCATCCCTTTCCTTGGCTGTATGTATTTGATTTCCGTGCTTGGCACGTGTCTGTATATATGTTCAGTTGTATTTGTGTATATTGGCTCTCACAGGACAGATGATTGAGTATCGAGTCTGTAGAATGTTTATTCACAGATTCAGTCTTTTGCTTCCGCTATATTGTATATATATTATGTCAGCCCTATTTGATATGTGTTGTCATTTTATTTGTGATTTAGAGTATATACATTTGACCTCCTGTGTAGGTTTCTGATATGATATATATACATTTGCCGCGTCCCGGGGTTGGCCGCCCTGGGGCGTGACAAAAGTTGGTATCAGAGCCTGGTCCTGTCAGAGCCAATAGTCTTCCTTTCGTAGAAGTGAGTCCTAGGATTTCGAGATGAGTATTCTGATCCTAGTGTCTGGTTTTCTTAGGGTGCTGATATGCCTCCTCGCAGAGGACGGCGCGGACGAGGTCCCTCTCGGTCTTTGGAGGTTTCCGGACCTACCAGAGACGAGGATGCTACTGGAGAGCCCTTGACGCAGGAGCCTCCTGCTTGGGAGCGTGCTTTCGCTCGGTTGGCAGATTTGGTGGAGACACAGACGAGGGCGTTGGAGGCCCAGACCAGAGTGTTGGCAGAGCAGGCTAGAGAGATTCAGGAGCTGAGGGCGACCCGCGAGGCAGTTCCGCAGGTCCCCTTGGTGGCAGATCCGCCTGTGGTACCTGATGTACCCCCAGTTCCTGTGGCAGTTCCGGCAGTAGGAGTTGAGGATCCCCTGCAGAGGGAGGAGGAGCTAGAGGCGGCAGCGCGGGTGCAGCAGAGCGGCCTCAACGCCTTTCTAAAGCTCCATCCTCCCGAGTTTCATGGGCAGTCGGCAGATCCCCTTGCGCCAGAGCGTTGGTTGAGGGAGGTGGATACGATCTTCGCGGCCATGCTTTGCACCGATCGCCAGCGAGTCGCCCTGGCCACTTTCATGCTGAAGGGTGACGCCGCCGACTGGTGGGCTACCCGAGTGGTGGACATTCCAGAGGGAGTGGAGCAGCTTTCTTGGGCGGGATTCCGGAGGCATTTTCTGGACGAGTATTTTCCGTTCTCGACGCGGCAGCTAGTGGAGCGGGAGTTTGAGCAGCTGACTCAGGGCACCATGTCCGTCGCTGACTACTCTACGCGCTTCACGAGTCTGTCCAGATTTGCTCCAGCCTTGGTGATGGACGAGGTCACGAGGTGCCGGCGATTCGAGCTGGGTCTTAGCAGCGCTATCCGGGTGCACGTCACTGTCCACGCTTTCACGAGGTACTCCGACTTAGTGTCTCGGGCGAAGACCGTCGAGAGAGACCTCGGGATTCAAGTGCGGGCTTCGACCCCTTCTGCAGATCAGGGTCCTTCCGGGAGTCAGGACCAGGGACAGCGCAAGAGGAAGAGGCCCCGCTTCGAGCAGTCAGCGGCTGCCTCTCCTCCAGCAGATGCGGTGCCAGTATGGGATCCGGCGCCCATTGCAGCAGTGCCCATCCAGTCCTGGCAGCCGGAGAAGCGGCGCTGCTTTCATTGTCAGCGCATCGGGCATATCAGATACAATTGCCCAGATGCTGGCCGACCCCGAGTGCCACCTCAGGAGCCGCCGTTCTTGCAGCAGCAGCTTCCGCGCCAGCAGCAGCAGCAGCAGCCTCAGCGCCAGCAGCAGCCAGTGCAGCCGGCGAGGCGTGCTCCTGTTCCTCAGCCGCGGTTGGTTCAAGGCAGAGTTGCAGCGCTTACGGCCGAGGAGGCGCAGCCTTCGGGTGTCATGGTTCGAGGTATCATCTTGTGTTCCCAGCTTTCTAGTATAAGGATAGTTGTGTGTGTAATTGGTGGTTATTATGCAAGTGTGTGGGGTATCTGGATAAGTGTGTCAAGAGCGGTTGGTTGGGTTAAGGAAGCCGGGTTTTAGCCGTCCTGGCAGTGAGTTCCCATCAGTAGGTACCGCCGATGCAATCGGAGGAGTACTGAATTTGGGAGTATGCTAGGTAGGGGCTACTCGGTAAGAGGTTATTGAATGGTGTCGCGAGCGTGGAATCGCTCTCCCCTTAGTTGGATCCGCGTAGTACAGCCCCGGCGTTAGACAGGCTCCCGGTCAGAGGACCAGGCGAGCTACGGAGCGGGGAGAGGCTACCGGTGGACCAGGGGTAGAGAGCAGTCTAAGTCTCTCCTAAAGTCCCAAAATGTCTCCTTTCGGGAGTGAGGGTGTGGATGAGGCGAAGACGGGTCGCTCGTGACCAAATGGTTTATTCGACCATTCCCGATGATGTTGGGTTCGGTCCTGTAATGAATGATGACGCGAGTATGGTGTCGTTCTCCCCTTCGTTGGACCCGAGTAGGGACTCCTCAGCGTTAGAGAGGCCTTCCTGACAGAGGGCTCCCCTCAGTAGGCACCTCCTGATTTGGTTTCGGACTGTGCTGAATTGTGGGAGCGGACCAGGCGGCCTACGGTGTGGAGGAGAGGCTACCGGTGGACCAGGGGTAGAGAGCAGTCTAAGTCTCTCCCAAAGTCCCAATATGTCTCCTGATGGGAGTGAGGGTGTGGATGAGACAAAGACGCGTCGCCTCGTGACTCGGTCGTGGTTCGACCGTTCCCATAGAGGTTGGGTCCGGTCTTGAGATGGATGTTGAAGGATATCGGTGGATGATTATCTAGATGTAGATGATCCGGTGAGGTTGGTAATGTTCTTTAATAATGATGTCTTCTTCTAGTGTTCCTTTCTGGATTAAGGGGCCTTGTGAGGTCGGCGTTGAAACCCGGGCTAGGATACTTCGTGTTCCTTGTTTGGTTGTCGGGGTATCCTATATCGGGATTTCATGCTGCTTTCCCGAGGTTCTTTTCCCAGTCAAGGGATACCTTAGAAGCATCAGCTGGTGATGGATCAGGTGTGAGTTTTGGTTGGAGGTTAAGGCCTTTTGGGCTGGGTGAATTCTGGTGAAGG
This sequence comes from Acorus gramineus, assembly GCA_030737835.1. Taxonomy (NCBI): domain Eukaryota; kingdom Viridiplantae; phylum Streptophyta; class Magnoliopsida; order Acorales; family Acoraceae; genus Acorus; species Acorus gramineus. The sequence goes on along the minus strand of CM060856.1, from coordinate 2,209,009 downwards.
TATATCTGTGGACCCGGGTAAGACGCTTGCTATGTCGAATTGGCGTAGACCGTCGAGCCCCGCATGGATTCGGAGCTTCCGGAGTTTGGCGAGTTATTGCAGGAAGTTTGACGAGGATTCTCGAAGATAGCTGTTCCTTTTACCCGCCTTACTCGGAGGGATATCCGGTTCGAGTGGTCCCCTTCTTGCGAGGAGAGCTTCCTGGAGTCTACTCGGAGGCTCACCTTAGCGCCAATTCTTACCTCTCCGTCTTGGAGTGGTGGGTTCGCAGTGGGTAAGGGTGTGTCCGCGATCCTGCTCACGTCATCCCGTTCGAGCCGTTCGTCTCTGAACCGGACAGTCATTCGTGGAGCAGTAGATTGTGATCATGGACCGCCGCGTGAGGAGGCTCTGCACCAAGACCGTCTAGTTGGTCGAGGTGCGATGGCAGCACCGTTCCGGTGTTAAGGACACTTGGGAGCTCATGGAGGCCAGGTTTGACGCGTATCCGCATCTTTTCCCCTCCTAGATGTTTTTGGCGAATTTTGGGGACAAAATTTCCTAAGGGGGGAATAATGTTATATATGTGTCACTTTTAACCTGTTGGTAACCGTTAGAGCGCCCTGGCGGTTTTTAAAATTTTTAGGGTTTTCGATCGGAACCGCTTATTTTCAGACTGTTAGCTATTGTCTGAGCTAGAGGACTCCGATTGAAAATCTGACTGCATATTTGGTGTCCTGGCGCCATTCCTGACCTCTCACGAAAATTTCGTTGAATTCCGGCATCGTTTGCAAAAATTTCCCAGTTCCGGGGCGTATCCGGGTTTTTAAGTCGCGCTCTACTTAAAAGAAATCAAAAATCACCTCGTCACTATTCATCGTCTCTCCCGTCGAGATTTCTCTCTCCCCTCCTCCGTTTTTCTTCCTTTCAAGCCCCCTAGACCCCTCGAAATCGAAAACCCAAAGCACGGGAAGTGTAGATCGGGTCCCGATCTACACACCGGTGTCTTCAAATCCGAATTCCGACGACTTTAGCCTCCCCGACCTCCCCTCTCTCTCCTCTGTTTTGGCCCATTTTGGTGGTGGAGCTAGATCGGGGCGTGAGAAGGCTTTTGGGAAGGGTTTCGGCGCGTGGAGAGCGTCCGGACTTCGCTCCCTCCCCTCGGTAAGCCTTCTTTCCCTCCTTTTTCTTGCTTAGATGAATGGTAGGGAGGGGTTTTTGTGATTGGGAGGTGGTTGGCGGCTGTGGGGGTCGTCGGAGGGTGGTCGGAGGCGGTTGGAGGTGGTCGGGGCAGTGGGAGGGGCGGTTGGAGGTGCTCGGCAGGTGGGGACGCTGTCCCGGGCAGCAGGCATGCGGCGGCAGCAGCCCAGGCCGCGCGTAGGCTGGGCGCGTGCAGGGATGCGCGCGTGCGCGCGCGGGCGTGCGTGCGCGCGGCAGGCGCGCGGGCGTGCGCGGGTCGGGGGCTGGCAGTCGGGGTCGTGCTGATGTGCCGGTTGGAGGTGCTGGCAGGGCGGACTGGCGGGCTGGTGGCCTCGGGCAGCTCGGGCACGAAGTGCTGGTCGCGCTGGTCTGGGCGCGAGGAGGTGGTGGCCACGGTGCTGTGCGCGCGCGAGGAGGTGCTGGCCGAGGTGCTAGGGCGCGCGGAGGTGCTGCTGGACGCGCGAGGTGCGCGCGGAGGTGCTGCCGGAGGTGCTGGACGCGCGAGGTGCGCGCGGAGGGGTGGCGGAGGTGCGCGCGGGGTGCGCGCGGGGCGAGGAGGCGTGCGCGAGGCGTGCGCGGGTCGCGGCAAGGCTGGGATGGTGTGCGCGGGGGCGAGGCGCCGCGCGCGGGGGCGTGCGGGGTGCTCGCGGGCCAGCGCACGGCGTGCGGGGCGCGTGCGGGCTGCCGCGGCTGGGCTCGGTGGACGCGCGGGGCCCCGGGCGGTGCGCGGAGTGCGTGGGCTGAGGCGCGGCGGTGCACCCGGGTGGTTGCCGAGGCCGTGCGGGCGGTTGCCGAGGCCGCGGGTGCTTGCCGAGGCCGCGGGTGGTTGCCGGAAGGGGTGCTGAATGTTGTTTGGGGATGTTGTGTATTTAATTGCGGGTGTTGTGTATTTTTGGGATAATTGTGGATTTATTCTAACCAGTTAATACCCTGTCTTGCAGATCTTGACGGGCGGTCGCACGACGACCCCGATTCTGGTGAGTGGGACAATCCAACCCAGTAGAGAGGCGTTGTACGCACTTGGGGCGTATACCGACCTCTCCTGGGGCGTCGTGGATAAATATTAACCTGCAATAATATGTAATCCATGCTTGTGTGAATTATGTGTAGAATGCATGTTACCCTAGGCTTTTCTGTTAGGGACTTGCACCCTTAGGATATGCGTATGAGCCATGCAGCATGTCCCCTGTTTACATGCTAGGAAACCCGGCCTATGCATGCGTCCTACTAGTTTTATTTATTAAATTAAATGCTGGTATCTGTTAGATCGCATGCCTTAGGATAATATTATAGGGAGGAGCCTTGCGAGGTCAACGCTGAGACCCGTGTTAGGGTACTCCGTGTTCCTTGTTTGGTTGTCGGGATGTCCTGTATCGGGACCTCAGGCTGCCCTCCCAAGGTTTCTAGTCCCAATAATATTATAAGTAATGTTGTATGATTAGTATGATTATTAGCATGAGTAGTGAATATTATAGGGGAGGGACCTTGCGAGGACAGCGGTGAGACCCGTGTTAGGGTACTCCGTGTTCCTTGTTTGGTTGTCGGGGTATCCTATAACGGGAACTCACGCCGCCCTCCCGAGTTTCTTTCCCCCAGTGATATTCCAACACTGCTTTTGATTGTACTGTTTCCCCGCATCGTGGAGATGCACCTGGTTGAATTCAGAGGAATTCATGACATTTGAGTTGTAATGATATGTAGTTGGCGGATCCGAGTGGATCATATGCGTATGGATAGGCTGTTCTGTTCCCTGCGTTGGATTCGGTAGAGGCTACCCCCAGCGTTAGACAGGGCCTTCCTGACAGAGGGCTCCCATCAGTAGGCACCTCCTGATTTGGTGACGGACTGTGCTGAATGTGGGAGTAGACCAGGCGGCCTACGGAGTGGAGGGAGAAACTATCGGTGGACTAAGGGTGACCAACAGCCTAGTCAGTCCCAAAATCCTATGTCACCCGTGGTAGGGTGAGGGTGAGGGTGTGGTGGGTTGGCGATGAGCGACCCGCTGGTTTTGTGAATGGATGATTATCAGTCCCAAAATCCTATGTCACCCATGGATGGGTGAGGGTGAGGGTGTGGTGGTTCGGCGAAGTACGAACCACTGGATTTGTGTTGTTATGTATTGATGGCTGGATAAAATAATGGAATATTGGTAAATATTGTCTGTGATGCGTGGGTTGTGCTGTTCACTGAGCGTGTGGCTCACCCCTCGCACATGTTTTTCCCCAGTGGTCACTGAGCCTGAGCTGGAGCCGGAGCAGCAGTTGGAGCTTTCCGAGGGATTTCTTCAGTAGCGGAGCAGCGCTACGTCCGCGAGTACCAGAGGCTATCAGCATCCCTTTTCCTTGACTGTATGTATTTGATTTCCGTGCTTGGCACGTGTCTGTATATATGTTCAGTTGTATTTGTGTATATTGGCTCTCACAGGACAGATGATTGAGTATCGAGTCTGTAGAATATTTATTCACAGATTCAGTCTTTTGCTTCCGCTATATTGTATATATATTATGTCAGCCCTATTTGATATGTGTTGTCATTTTATTTGTGATTTAGAGTATATGCATTTGACCTCCTGTGTAGGTTTCTGATATGATATATATACATTTGCCGCGTCCCGGGGTTGGCCGCCCTGGGACGTGACAAGGTAGGGGCCACACCGGGAGAGTGCTGCTAAATGATGTCGAGAGTGTGGACTCCTCGTGATGAATTTGCCCATGGAGTGCAGGATGCCGGAGTTCCAATGGTTATAAATGAGCGACCTATCTCTGGTGGCATGTGAAGCACAGTTTTGGATACTGTCGCGTTTTGCCCCGCATTGGTCGCAATTAAGGAGGCGCGATGCTAGCGTTCGTGATGGGACTCAACCGCCATATCAGATTGATGACGTCGCATAGGCATTGTCGAGATTCGACGACCCCTTATTGCGTGTCTTGTGGATTAAGTGCGGTTGAGCGGCTTACCTAGCGTGTAAGTGTCATCATGAGCGCCAGCCATGCTCGAGGAGCAGAATTTGGACTTAATTGTTCGTGGTGTTGTTTTGATCTCCCCGTGGAGGTTGAAGATCAATTACCTTTGCCGCGAATCGATGATCTATTTGACCAGCTCTGGGAGCGAGTGTCTGCTGTTAGATCGATCTTCGCACAAGGGTACCGCAAGTTGGAGATCCGAGAGTTGGACGTCCCGTAGATGGCCTTTCGTGACCGTTCAGGCACTACGAGTTTTTAAGTACTGCCATCGGGGTTAACGAACGCGCCGGATGCCTTCGTGGATCTCAAAAGTTTTATTGGGCTTCTGTGGACTACTTTGAGGTAGCCTTCATAGAGATTGCTGTGGTGTGATGAAAAGGTGATGTGGGTGACCTTGTTTCCCCAGGTTGGCATGCCCTCAGGCAAAGTTCGAGAAAAATCATCGTTGCGTGGAAAGCGTCAGTCCATGGAGATTCCTCAGTGGTCGCGGGAGTGGGTTATCAGGGATTGCTGCAGACTCGTTAATGTCACGTTTGGGTCACGACGCCGTCTAGGTGATCATCGACCGACTGACTAAGTTCGCGTTTCCCTCCCTAACACGGCTGATTGAGTCTCTGGACGCCTCGACGTGGGTTTTCACCTTCGCGGTTGTTCATCTTCATGGCACTCCAGTCGGCGCTATTTTCGGTTGAGACGCGAGGGCTACTTTGAGGTTGTGGCGCAGGCTTTGGCGCGAGCCTCCATTTAAGTACAGCGTTTCATCGCCGATGGACAGCCAGTCAAAGAGGACGATTCGAACCTTGGAGGACATGCTATGTGCCTGCGTGCTCGATGATGAGGGCAGTTGGGTGAGGCACTACTCGTTTGTTGGGGTATGCCTGCAAGCGACTCCCGTTCGAGCACCCAGATGGATTTGTAGAAGGCACTCTACAGGCGTAGTTTTATACCTCCCTTGTGTTGGGACGGTTGAGCAGCGCCAGTTGGAGGGGCCATAAGTTAGTTGTTTGACCTTGCGGTGGCCGGGTTGGTTAGGGTGTACATCTGCACCTCCCAGAACCGACAGAAGGGCTACTCGGGTCATCGTCGCCAGAAGCTTACCTTCGGGTTTGGCGACCATAATTGCAAGGAAGTGTCCTGGTTTAAGGGCATCCTCCGTTTCGACGTTCGGGGCTAGCTAGGTTGGCTCTTTAATGGGACTGTTCTCGTCATTGAGTGGATTGGGGAGGTGGCTTGTCATGTAGCCTTTCCCCCACCGCTGGCTTATGCCCACGACGTCGCCTTTGTCTCTTGACCGAGGCGTTATGTCCAAGATCCTGCTCACGTCAGTCTGTTCGACCGCCTCATCCAGGAAGTGGATTTGTCGTTCATGGAGCAGTGGATCGAGGTCAGAGACCAGCATGAGAAGAGGCTCCACGCTAAGACCGTTCCTTTGATTATAGTGTGTTGGTAGCGCCAGTCCGGTGCGAAGACCACTTGGGAGCAAAGGTCTAAGCATGATACTTTCGGTCTTCCCTTTGGGTTTCCTTAAATTTCGAGGACTAAATTTCCTAAGGGGGGGATGATGTTGTGCCTGTGTCATTTTGGAGCGCTCTGTTTGGAAATTTGGGTACATAAATTTTTTTCGTAAGTTATGTATTTCCAATTTGCCGTTTGGATTTGATTTTGTAAAAATCCAAGATGGAGTGATTAAATTCTGATTTTATTATGAGACGTCCAGTTTTGAGTTAGCTTTCGTTTGGAAGTGGAATTAGATCAACTGGATTCTTGTAGTAAAAGTTATGGGTATTCTTCCAAGTATACCCCGGGGATGGAAATTCTGGCTGCAGCCCTGCTCTGTGTTTGGCTCTAAATTCAGAATAGCTGGAGAGGTTATTTGCTCTTATCATAAACATGAAAGTTGTAGATAATCTTCTTAGCTTTCCACCGGTTTTGGAATTGAGCCATTCGGAGCTATATCGAGGAAGTTATGGCTGTTCCAGTGAAGCTTGCGCAGAATTTCAAGTGAAAGGGGTGTCTATGATGTCATTTCCTTGATATTTGATAAATACCTCTCTCTCTCTCTCTTCCCCTCTCACTCCCTCGTCAACGACTTCATCTGAGGCTCTCTCTTTCACCTCTTCAAGCCCCCCAAGTGTTTGATGATTTTTCCCAAAGAGATGAAGTGAAGGATGAGGTGAAGGAAGAAGAGAGGTTGGTTTTTGTGTTGATGTTGTTTGTTCCCCTCTATCTCTAGCTCCCTTTTCCATGCTTCCCCCCCCCCTGTTTTGGCTGAAGAGGAGGCTGAGGAGGCTGAGGGGAGGTGGTGGTGGTGGTGGTTCCGGGTGGCGGCGTTTCGGTGCGCGAAGGGCCCCGAGCATCCCCCTTTCTTTTCCCTCCCAAGGTGAGCTCCTCCTCTTCTTTTCTTGGTTTCTTGGCTTGGGGGGTTGGTTGGGAGGTCATGCATGGTGGCTGGGTAGGTTGGGGTGTGTGGGAGGGGTTAGAATGGGTTAAAAGGAGGTTAAGAGGGCTTGGGCGCGGTCTGGGCGTCGTTTGCGCGCGTGCGCGCGCGGGCGCGCGCGCAGTCGGGCGCAGGCGGGCGCAGTCGGGCGCGCAGGCGCGCGCGGGCGCGTGCGCGCGAGTGCGCGGGTGCGCGCGGAGCGGGCGCGCGGGTGCGCGCGGGTGCAGGCGTGAGCGGGGGTGCCAGCGCGGGTGCGCGCGGGGGCGCGCGGGCGCGCGCGGGCGTGCGCGCGAGCGTGCGCGCGCGCGGGCGGGGCGCTGGGCAGGGCGCCTGGGCGCTGGGCTGGGGACCAGTGCGCGCGCGCGCGTGCGTGCGCGTGCGTGCGCGTGCTGGGGCGTGCTGGGGCAGTGCGCGGGGTGCTGCCCGGGGGGCGCGGGCTGGACGCGCGATGCGCGTGGGCGCGCGCGAGCGTGCGCATGCGTGCGAGTGCGCGTCTGGGCGCGCGGGCAGGCGCGCGGCAGTGCGCCGATGATGCCGGGGTGTGTGCGTGCGTGCGCATTCGTGCGTGCGCATGCGGGGGGCCATGCTTATGGCTGCCCGAAGGTTCGGGTAGGTGTCGGGGCACTCGGACTCGCGTGCGTACGCGCGTGCTCGCATGCGTGCGAGCCCGTATGCATGCTTATCCGAGTTTTGGGTATTTCTAATCATTTTTCTATGTAAATTGTGTTGTTTCTCACCCTGTTCGATGCCCCTACCTTGCAGATCTCGTCGGATGGGATGCGCGAGGTCCCGGATCGAAAGGTGAGTGGTTTGATTCCAGTCCCCCCCCCTCTCTAGGGATGCGCTCGACCCGCGTAGACGCGCGTCGCGCATCGAGGGGTTCCCCTAATTAATATGTAGATGTTTTGCATGCTAGGGATATACATCCATGTATCGTGTATAGAGGTCGTACATGCCTGGGCACCGGGTCATGTACTTAAAAAGCCTTGATCTATGCATGATCGATATGATGTATCCATGCCACCTTAGACCTTGTATGCTAGGGATACGCACCCTTATTCCATGTATAGCGGCCTATGCATGCCTAGACACCTAGCCCTGAACCTATGCATGCTCCCATTTAGTTTAATTTATTTAAATTATGATGGGATGATGTTATTATATTGTTGTAAGCATGCCTTAGAGAATATTATAACCTTGGGGTTATGATATATGCTTCCCCGCATCTTAGTTATGCGCCCTGGAGGAATTCTGATGAATTCATGCCATTGTAGAGAATATTATAACCCTGTTGTTATAATATATGTTTCCCCGCATCTTGGTTATGCGCCCTGGAGGAATTCTGAAGAATTCAAGACATTAGAGTTGTTGAGATGTGTTGTCAGCGGATCCGAGTGGATCATATGCGATGGATAGGCTGTTCTGTTCCCTTCGTTGGATCCGTGTAGAGACTACCTCAGCGTTAGACAGGTTGTCCCGTGCAGGGGCTCCCCCTAGTAGGCGCCTCCTGATCTGGTAGAAGGACTGCGCTGAACATGGGAGTGGCTAAACGACCTACGGAGTGAGGAGAGACTATCGGTGGACCAAGGGTGACCAACAGCCTAGTCAGTCCCAAGAGCCTAAGTCACCTGTTGAGAGGTGAGGGTGAGGGTATGGTGGGCCGGCGATGCGACGACCCACAGGATTGTGTATGGATGATTATCAGCTTGTTAGTCCCAATATCCTATGTCACCCATTGGAGGGTGAGGGTGAGGGTGTGGTGGGTCGTCGATGTAGCGACCTACCGAATTGTATAGTTGGTGCTATTCACCGAGTGTGTGGCACCCCCCCTCGTTTTCCTCTCCTTCAGTGTTGTAATTGTTTTCCATTGGGTTCGCTTGCGAACATGGAATGATTACTCCCAATGATTGTCCGAATTGAAGAGGCCGGGTTGTAGCTGTCCTGACAAAGGGCTCCCATCCGTAGGTACCACCGATGCAGTCGGAGGGGTACTGATCGTGGGAGTACGCCAGGTAGTGGCTACCCGGAAGAGGGTTAACGAATGATGTCGCGAGTGTGGAATCGTTCTCCCTTCATTTGATCCGTGTAGCACAGCCCCGGCGTTAGACAGGCTATCCTGTAACAGGTAAGCTACGGAGCGGGGAGAGGCTACCGGTGGACCAGGGGAGTAGAGCTGTCTAAGTCTCTTCCCAAAGTCCCAATATGTCTCCTTTCAGGAGTGAGGGTGTGGATGAGGCGAAGACGCGTCGCCTCGTGACCCGTTCGTAGTTCGACCGTTCCTATAGTTGTTGGGTCCGGTCTCGTGATCGATGTTGAGGGACATCGTTGGGTAGATATCTCGATAGAGATGATCCAATAGTGTGCGGACCAGTAATCCCGGGTCTTAATGACCGACGGTATGGTCCCTTTTCCAAGGTGATATCTCGATGGAGATGATCTAGTAGTGTTGAGTAGACTAGTAAGTCCGGGTCTCTTCGACCGACGGCATGGTCTCTGGACCAGTAAATCCGGGTCTCTTCGACTGACGGTATGGTCTCTCCCCATAAGTCCCAAGAGCCTCCCTCCGGGAGTGAGGGTAAGGGTGAGGTTGGTCGCGCCGCCGCGTGACCCAGTGATCTTTGGGTTTCTACCCATGTTTTCCCTTGAAGAAGGGAACTGATTATTTATTTACCTGTAGATGGTGATTGGTTTCCAGCCACTCACTGAGCTTGTAGCTCACCCCTCGCATACTGTTTCTTTTCAGGGGCAG